>CM039680.1:200090516-200367266 GCA_022537955.1 Schmidtea mediterranea | reverse complement strand
AATCGAAAGAGGGTGGGGGATTTATATCACAAACCAAGGTGAGTGAAGTTGAAAAGGGAGAATACCGTATGGACCAGCCATTTCTTTACAAACCAGGACGTCATAGACGAACGATCCTCGAAATCGGAGTTACTGCAAATGCAATTGGGATTAATTAAATGATTAACAGTAGCAAAGATCGCGGTAGATAGAGAACTCCATAAAAAGACGAACAACCAGTACGAAAACCCACAATATTGACGACAGAGGTCTACATACGCCTAGAAGTCCACCTGCAGCAGAGAAGAATCGTATCACGACAGGGCATACGAGAGATATTTAAATGATCTAAATTGATATTGTGGACATGCAGGAAACAACCAGGAAGAATACCAATACATCAATAGAGATTGTTCGACAGAGATGAAAACGATTTTGGAACACAGATTGAACCAGAACGAGCGTAGTATGTGGTCAAAACAGCCAGTGCGAAACATTATAGACAGATACCGAGGAGGAAAAAGCATTAAGAAAGAGAGAAGGACGCCGAATCAAAAGGATACGAATGGAAACTGATAAGATGAACCGGCTACAACATCTCAAAGAGAAACAGCAGCACGACACCCATACGAAAAGAAATACGGCACATGGAATATACGAAATCGCAAGAGGGACGACCGAAATGAATAAACCAGCTCCAGAAGGAAAACTAAAGAACAAATGAGATGGATCAACTGACAACGAAATTAAACAACGCTTAGCCAGTACGAAACAGTTCAGGGAACTGAAAGGCCAAAGACAGAAAGGGCAAACGTGATCAATAGCATTGCATAATAATGATATGCTTGGGATTAGCAAATCAGAAATTAAAAAGGAATTTAAACTCCAATAATATCGGAACAGAAGCGAATACATGCTTTTGAGGCAGCAATAAAACCAAATAATAAATTAAAATCCATGACACAAAGTTACGAACACAACCAGAGACTTCTCAGCAAGAATTACTGCTTGATAAGATTAAATCAACTTACGAAAACATCTGAGACCCAAATAGATATTGTTAGGAATGGCCTATCTAATGTACAATCCCGAAGTAAATACAGAAAGCGGAACTCCAAATAAATCCAAACGGATATAATTCGCAATAACAGACATTTCAGGAAAGTAATTGAACCATTCATCCTGACTCAAGGTGAGAGTGGCACATCTTTTATAAATTTTGGCTAAGTTATAGATGATCACCGAGATGATGCAAGCAAAGTAAAAGAGTTATTTAACCGGATTCGAACAACGATTAATGCACAGGCGGATCCCAAAAACAGCTAGAAAAGAAGGGTTATGAATACGATAATCCATGACAATACTCATATGAGATGATGTGCGTGAAAGGTTTAGAAACGTTGTAACGTATATTGATTGTGACAAACATATAAGCATTGCCGTGATAAATACTCATTAAAAAGAAACGGTAAGTGGCAAAGCTGCCAAACCCCGGAGTAAATTACAGACAAAGCATACAGCCAATATGTATATGTTGTACCAAGAGGTAGACTTTATAAAAAACGGAAATCAAGGAATGTCCATAGCAAGCAAGAAAAAATCTGTAGCATTTCAGCTGCGGATATCTTCACATGTCAACAATTATAGAAGCTGGACGGAAAACAAACAGTGGTTTCTGTAACGTCGGAGCGAATAGTGAAGAAGGATTCACGGAAGGACGTATCTCAATTTAAGCTGCGACGAAGGTGAATGTAGCGAGCGAGAAGAAAAATTAAAACTACTCCGAGTATAACGCTGCGGGAGCAGAATAACGGCTGGAGACGGAAGCGTGTCAAGGGGAGAGGTACAACTCCTATTGATCAATTAGTCCAAAAGGATGTAGCTGATTGAAGTCTATCAGTATAAGTGGAGATAATTTACCAAGATTATGTCGATCCAGATACACAAGCAATAAAAAGTACCCTCAAGTCTCAGCACAGATAGATTCATGCAATACGGAATGTTCAACAATCGTATATCACGGCCGATACCAGAACTTGTAGAACTCACCTTATTGAAGAGCGCAATATTTGATGAAGTGCAAGACGAGCTGCACAGAAGACTCAGAAACTACACGCCAAAACACGATTAGATGGAAATACGGAGAATCCGAAGAATTCGGAAAACCCACGATAACCCAAACTATTGATCAGAGTCACACCAACAGTAGTAATATCAGCTGATACTACAATCGGCAATCGAGATTAAAAAGTACGAATGGTTGACCCTAATGTGACGAAATGGTAGCCAGTACAAATATAAAGGAATATTTTATCGAGAATCAGGCAAATTACCGAAACGCAAAGCGCAAATACGGATCCTCGAATAGATGTAATTGTATCCTAATAACTTATTATAACGAAGGACTGTGTGTATTTCTTATATCATAAAGGATTCGGCATCAACAGAGAAAGATATACTACGACTTAGTTAAAATGACTGTATCTTGACAGAGAAATATTAAAAACAAGTTAGCAATGGCAATCACAAATCCGGATAATGCCGAATTCCAATTATTACCACTTCCAGGAAGAGATTATTTTGGAAGAATCGTTTGGAAGAAGTTATGTCACGTATAAATGCGAAAAAGACAATGCGAACTACCAGAGAATTCAACAATTCCCGAAGATTAATGTAATAAAACGAACTGAGATATGCATGAAAGGAAAAAAATTCAGATTCGCTCAACCCAGTAACACAGGATGCATGAATATCCAGAGAAATTTGTACCAACATGTTCAGTTGCAGTAAATGTTATATGGGACATTATTCACATAAGAGAAGGAAGCTGGTTACAATTTCCCACTCGTACAGTAATAGGTAGCACACCAAAAATATTTGGGAATTAACGAATTGCCCAGCGGAAGCGAATTCAAACCAGTTGATAATCTCGCACGAGGCGAATATATTACCAAAACGAAAATCTGGAACGAGCTACCGGACATTATTATTTCCGCACAAAGCAAGCAATATTATCAACAACATCTGTAACTATAACGGGAGGGTAACAACTGAGGAGAGAACCCAACTACGAATGTTACTATCACCAGGACATTATCAAATGAACAGCACAATATGATGAAAGCCATTGTGGGAGATTTCTTATCTACTCGGACAGATGATGGCCAGGAACATTTTAGGAATAATCTCATCATTCAAATCGATTAGAGTAATCGATAACACAAAATATGATTAGCATGTTTCCGATATCTGATAACAGAGAGAGAAAAATCAACTGGAAGAATGGCAATTGGATTCTTACCGTTTTTAGCTAAGACAAGGGGTACGATGGACACTCCGAAAGATATTCACAAGATAAAAAGGACTTAGTAGGATTCTACGAAAATGGATGGTACCGATGAAGAAGTCAGGACGAAAATTTTAAAGCAATAATGAGACTACGAAGCCAGAAACCTAGAATGAAAAGCGACAAAAAACCGGGTAACTGGAAAACGATGATAAATTTCAAAGCATCGATCAGTAGCCACGACAACGACGAAAACCATAGAGGAAACGCAGATGCTAAACCCAAGAGCAACTCAAACAATGTGAAAATCGGAATACAAACATAGTGGACATTTATCATCACCAAACCAGTATATGATGTTAAGGAAAGAACAACATCAGTAGAGAAAGGCACCAGTCGAAAGACACGTACGACACCAAGATCAACAACATTACGAAATATTTATCCAGTACCATACGAACCCAAATTGGGCAGACTGTAGTGCAAGAAAACTAGCCAAAGATCAAGAATGTGGATCAGGATCCAGAAAACTTCGAAACTATAGCTATGTTGCAAACTAGCTGACCGAAACATAACGGTACCATAGAAAAAATGGGGGTGAAATAAAGCATATGATTGATACGGGAGCAAACACTCTCAGCAATAAAAAATGGATAAATACCCGGAAGATTGATGGCCATGATATAGAGAAGCTAGACCTGGACGTGATAACTTGCAGCAAAGACACAGTAGCAGTCATCGGAAAAATCTGGTCGATAGTAGATATAAAAAGTGAAAATCAACACGTAATTTAGCAGTTATCGAACCTGAGCGCCAGATTGGTATAATTGAACAGATCTCGCCAGATTTACTAAAAGATGATAAATAATAATCTAGGATCAATGGGCTGAGAGAATAAACCTGACGAATTGTATGCTAAATCAGAGGTAGTATGCTCAGAGAAACTAGTATGCCAGGACGCACACAAATGATTTGTACGTAAAAAGGTAGAACGACGGAAACTTACGAGGGTGAATGAATTTTCGAACCTAATCATCAAATTGAGAAATATAAGAATGCCATTAGCCAGAGAAATGTGTTTATGTAAACGAGAAACAGTGAAATTCCGATCAACATTAACAAAATTTTGACCAGGAAGATAAAGTTATTACCGAAAAACAAAATGAAAATTAACACCATATGGCACATTGAACTTTCCAACAACAAAAACTGGCAACGGACTGAGGAAGAACTATGGACATCGACAGTCAGCTACTAAACAGAAAAACGAGGGAAGAACAACTACAAAACTGCTAATGGCAATTTAAAGATATATTGCAGCATCCGACTTAGATCTCGGTACGCGAACCGTAAAAACGCAACACAGCGATACCAGTAACAGACGATACCCCAATAACACTACGGCCATAACGATTGGCAGGAAGCTCAAAAAATCAGAAGCAGAAAAAAGAAGTGCAGAGACGCTAGACGCAGGAGTAATCCGAACCAAGTTGCTCCGCCAATGGGCAATTCCCAGTGTGTCATGGTTAAAGAAGAGAGACGGAACACAACGTTCTGTATAGACTGATCGTACCCGACCAACTGCGGTAACAAAACGGATTACATACCCACTACCAGATATAAATGAAATGTTACCATGTTACACGGAGCAGCCTATTTACATCGTAGATTTAAAGTGTTATTGCAAAAAAAGTCAAAAGAGGAGGACAGAGAAAAAACTGCTTTTATATCGGAAGATTTCATATACCAATTTCAGAAAATGCCTTGGACTAACCACGCCACAGCCCTCAATCAGAGATTATGAATTTGCTAACTCACGCATCAAACAAATGTATGTATATATTGATTGGATATATTATTATTCTAGCACGCTTCGGAGAAATTATAAAAAACATCCGGTAATGTATCTCGTTTCGGACTGAGACAACTGGAAATTGAAATTGAACCAATCAAATTGCGATTGGGCAAAGTGGAAAAGTACCTTATCTTAGGACACATTGTATCGGCGAAGGCAAAAACCAGATCCAAGAAACATCGAAAAGATAAGAATTGCCCTGCACCAAAGATCAGTCAACAAGTGCAAGATTTCTTAGGCTTACTGTGGATTTATCGAAGTTCATCAAGAATTATGCAACCATCGCGAACTCATACAAGAGTTTAACCAAAAAGATACCCCGATTTACTATGGGAAGGGAACCAACAACAGCCTTTGAACACTCAGAGAATTAAACTGATATCAGCACCAATACTCGTACACCCAGATTTTTAAAAAACCGTTTTGTTAGAACAGATGCAAAGTTTGGATATGCATTCTGGAGCAGTCTAGGACACAATGGAGTGACGAGAAAAGAGAGCGATTACTCGGATATTGTATGAGTCGAACATTCAAGAACATGACAAGAATTACTCTTGGACTGAAGAGAGCGTTGCAATTAATCCAAGCTATTAAACACTTCAAATATTTATCTTGCAGGTCACGAGATATACATCACTACGGTTTAATCATCAACCATTGGTGATTGTGGATTGGACAACATAAAGATAGCTCGAGCAAGACTTGAATGAGAATGGGCGATGGCAGTTACAGAATACTCACCAATCATCAAATTCAATCAGACAAAAGCCACATCGGCTAACGCAGATGTTATGTCAAGATTATTTTGAGGAACTAATGGATCAAGATGTAAGACGGAATATGCAATGGATCATCGCGGAAGTATCGATTTCACAAAACTGAGATAAATGAGCAGAAAGAAGACGAGGAGCCTAAAAACATAATCGACATTTCATAGAAACGAACGATTGAAAATCTTCGACAAACAACAGTAGCTAATTAAAGAGATAGGAAAAACAAGGACATCGATACACTATGGAGAAAGGAGGTTATTACTAATGGATGGTGAGAACACGGATTATGTGTTTACCAAGAGTGAGTAAATGAAAAGAGTGCTAAATGCAAATATCACGATGGAAAGAACTTGGAACACATGTCAGCAAAAAAGACAACAGAAGCAAGACTGCGTCAAAAAATATTAATTGGCCAAAAATTTGGAGAGGACCGTAAAGGATGGATAAGAATTGCCTAATAGGTGCAACAGAAAGCACAGAGTAATTGCAAAGCACCCGTTAAAACCAATGCCAATTCCACCGGCGACCATGACAGATGATCGCAATCGGATCTGTAGTAGACCATTACCAGAAACCACACGATGGAAATATTTAAATATTGGTAGTGGACAGATTATTTATTCAAAATTCCGGAGCATTCGCATACCAGATCAAAAAAGCCAGAACAATAGCGAAGAATCCTAGTAGGAAATAATGCTGTAGATACGGAACACCAAACAGATTCCTACCGATTCAAGGGACAACTTTATGAGCGATCGAAGAGTTAACGGGAACTTACTTCAGGAATTGCGAAGCTGAGAACATCAACCGTCCATGCCGCAAACAAATGGCCAAACCGAACGATCCTTTTTTAACCGGAACTTATCAGAAATGATCCTGAAGCATCTGTCTACATGAGTGTCAAGCGACACCAAAAAGATTGGATTAATACATAATCTATGCCTTATGTAATATAGAAGTGTCAATACACTCAGAACAAAAATGGTCCATTCAAATTGATGTACGGCGAGAAGAACATGCGATAGACTATACGATTATCAACCACCAATATCACAGTTATATGGGAAATTGATGATTATGTAACGGATTCAAAGAGCGAATGCAAGAGATCTGGAAAACAGCAGGTAATGATATAATAGATTAATCAAGAAGTACAAGAATACATGATAAAGCGAGATGTGCGGAGCATTAACTTTCAGGTATGGAGATTGTCGGGTAAAATATAGGCAACGCCAGAAATATCCAGGAGTAGCCAAAAATTACAGAGATGTGGTAAAGGACCAATGAGATAAATGTATGTAAACGAGAACAATGCCGAGTCAATGGGTCAAATAAACCCACTCACCAGACCTATTAGTGAAACGATGAGTAGATGTAAAGCTATACGAGAACAATAAACAAAGGACACCAGAGAACGAGGTATGCAACTAGCACAAACTCAACCAGCTGAGTATAAACGACTACGATGAAGTTCGAAAATTAGAAGCGACAGCAAAATAATATCTGAGGAACCTAAACCGGTGAATCCAAAATTACCGCTTTAAACGGCAACTCAAGACAATGTCAGACAGATGGTAATAATAGTAAACTACAGAGAGATAATGCTCCCAGAGAAGGGTCTCGAAGGAAAAAGATGGATGAGAAGAGTAAACAAAGCGTGAACTCCAATGGATATGCTAAAGGAGCTTTATAAGTCCCACCAGAAATGGACCGACATTAAAGAGAGTATACCCATTGATCTTTTAATGGCGATGTAGAAGGGAAGTACTCTACATATTGCAGTACAGCATAGAAACACTTCACGAATATGGATAATTCAACTTATGCAGAAAATGCGGACACGCCTCAAATATACCAACGAAGAGGACAACACCATTAATGTGTTTCGCAGTTGCAGCAGATGCTTCAACAACGTCCTGAGAGAATTATAAAATACAGGATCACGTATCAAAGGAAAGACAATGGAGAAAAATAATGTACTACACTTACGCACTAAAATCCAGACAGCGCAAGTGCAATTAAATTTATAACAGTAATGCGACAATAGAGAGAGAGAAATGATGGGTTAAAACAATCCAAACATTAATGGGAAGCTAATCGATGCCAAGCAAGACGAAGCAGGCAGCCACCCTGTGAAATGGACCTACGAAGAGTCACCACTTAAAAGTATTCAACGTAATTTGGTGGTAAGAAACAGAACGTTCTATTAAAAAGAAAAACAATATATGCTCCACTATCCTTCCCAAAGACAATAAAAGCAATGTGAAATGGGAAGGACTAAAATTCACCACCATCCAAAGAAGCAATACGAATCGGAGATAGAAAGAAAACTGATTGATATGATACATTAGATGGCCTCGAAGCAAATATAGTTTCAAGCCGAGCAAACAAGAAAATAAAGAGTATGGACGACTATAAAAAGCCGAGAATAATAAAAGTAAACGAGGAAATAATCGAATAATAATGTCGAGGACGACATTTCAAAGGAACTCGGAGGAAATAATATGTCGAGAAGGAGGGAAGGGATGACACACAAAAAGCCAAGACGATCAAAATACTAGAGACGAAAACAAATCCGACAACAGAGAAAAATAATCATCTAACGAGGGAACGTAGAAGCGTAATAATAACATAACGGAGGGGAAAACGAATAAAGGGTAGGGATGTTACTACACAAAGAAAAAAATCCAACCGACCGACTCCTGCTTACAGAAATATATGGATATTGATTAGTCCATCAAGTTAAGGAAGCTTGACGAAAAACAAAGGAGAAAAATCGCTTCAGAAACGACAATAACATGCAGAAGGAAGCGCAGGCCAAGGAATATGCTTACAACTGAGATGAACAAGCATAAGTTGTCAATTGAATCCATAGGAAACAGGAAAGATAGAATACGGTCCGAAAACTTCATTCATCAGCGCAAACCCACCAAAGAGGTATGTAGAGATGCTACAAAGATGAAGAAAACCGTAAAAGATCCAAGTAAAGCCAGGGATAGGCAAATTGCGATATAAATAGCAGAATAGAAACGAGCTTGAACAGTAAGATACAACAAATTATCGATTGTTGGGAAAATGAATATGAAAGCAGGAAAGAAATGTGAATGGGATAGCCTAGAAGGAAATGCAGAATATATAATATGTGCCAACAATGATATAATAATAACGTGCACACTAGCCAAAACCCTGGGAGAAAAACTCACAACACAAAAAGAGGAACCTTATCAACGACGAGCACGAGAAAATAAAGAAATAATAATAAAAGTGGAAGCGGACCCAAAGAAGGGAGAAGAGATAATAGTCGAAAATATGGGCAAGGAACCCATCACAAAAGTATGTATATTCGAAACTAAAAAGAACGGAACGATAAATGAAAGAATCAAATGTCAATCGAATGAAGATATCAAAAATCAAAAATACCGCATCCCAACTAAAAGAAAGCGAGGAAAGTATATAGTACACGTTCAGAAAGGAAGAGATGATTACTGGAAATCAATAACCAGAAAGTTACTAGAAGCAATTACGACAAAACGTCCAGAAAAAGGAACAAAAGAGAAACCGTACCAACGACAGATCAGAGAAAGTAAAGCAGTAATAATAAACATAGAGTCAAATGCAGCAAATGAGGAAGAAATAGTAATTGAGAACACAGGCGAAAAACCTATCACAAAAATCTGTGTATACGAACCCAAAGGAAACGAACCAGTAAACAAAAGAATCCAATGTGAGATAAGTAAAACTATAAAGAATCAAAAGTATCGAATCCCAACGAAAAGAAAACTTGGACAATACGTAATAAATATCCAAAAAGGAACTCATGGACATTGGAGAACGATAACAAGAAAACCACTCAAGTTCAATACAACAGATCAACCTATAATAAAACAATCTAAGAGAGAACTAAGAAACGAAACATGGAAAACAGGAATGATCATGGATGACAGCCACCTTTCAATCCACGAAGCATTACAACTCCAGAAAGTACTTAAAAATGTGCAACCAAAAGAAGGGATAATGGAGACAACCAAAGCAAGAGAAAATACAACCATGCAGCCTAATGAAAAGAATTACATGATTAAAATGATCTGGATAACAACAGCAGTAATAAGCAGCGTAGTAATGTTAATAATAATTCAATTAGTGAGAACTACCAAATGCAGAAAGCAGCCAGCGAAGAAAAGATTATGGCCAGCAGTGGGAAAATTCAATTATGACATCGAATTAGGACAATATGATGTAGAAAGAATTGAGGAATATGAAATCATAGGAAATGCTAGCACAAGCGGACTCTGGTCAAAAGAACCGCCCATTATCGAAGCACAACAATGGTCCAAGGAATCTGATATATACCAGATAATGAATGAGAAATACGGGGATATACGGACATTGCGTATAGAGTCCCCGGAGACGATGGTGTAAAACGAGAAAAGGACGTTGTATATAGTGTAAAATATTACGTAGTATATTAGTAGTAATATGTATATCTATATGTAAATATCGTACAAAATGCGTTAGAGACAGTAAGCAAACAGAAATGAATGCGATGAATTAATGATGAATTATAACCAACAGATGAATCCGAATAACGTAAATCAACCAAATCAAGTGAGAATACCACCATTCACAGAAGCAATACAACAACCAGCAGCTGCCAATGTACCTATAGAGATTGTAGAATTAAATCAAGGGATATACCAAGATCAAGGAACCGAGGCAACGTGGAGACGACAATGTGAATTAATGACACTAATAACCAACAATGCGCAAACGCAGTGGACGAATACTCATCTAGTATTAACAGAAAGTGTGAACAGAGGGCTACAACAAGCCATAAGACTAGAAGAGCAACAGAGAACAATACTGCAATTACAAAGAATGAATGAACAATTAGCAGATCAAGTTAGATGGCAAGCTGACGAAATTAGAAGACTACGTAACAACCAACAGCACGTAGACCCAGCAAGTTGGGTGGAATGGATAGCATCGATGCCAGAATTCACCCCGGAACCGGATTCAACAGTAGAGTAAAAATAAAGCGTACCGTGTAAATATGTATAAATAAAGCGATAGAAGTAAAGCAACGTCAAGTAATCAAAAAATTTTTGTAGATATGCAGACAATCATCGAGAGAATTAGAGGAAGCGAGAATCCATCCGAAACTACGAGACGAATAATGAAAAATAAGATTAGAATGGTGAACGATATCAAGGAAAGATTAAAGTGTTGTAAATGTAAAGAATTACTGATCGGAGCGAGACAGACGAAGTGCGGATGCAGAATATGCACAGAGTGTACGATAGAAGTGATAGAAACACAAACAGAAAAATGCCCTGGATGCGACGAGACGATTGAAAGAGATGAAGACCCTACAACAATGGATAAAGCCACCAATAAAGAGATCAATAATCTATTAGTTCAATGCCGAGTAAAAGAATGTGAATGGAAAGGACTTATGAAGGAAGCCGAAAATCACGCAAATGAATGCGAATATAACGAGATATTATGCGAAAAATGCCAAACGACCACAACAAAAAAGACGATGAAAGAACATCACCAAGTGTGTACCAAGAGAGAGGAAAAATGCGAATTCTGTGGAGTCATCGACGAATGGACAAAAATAGAAATGGAACACCGGAATCCAAAAGAGGAACAAGTATGCGATCTATATGAAGGAATATGCGCAAACAACTGCGACAAGAAAGATAAAGTCAAATTAAAGGAACATTGGAACGAATGTAGCGGCAAACCAGTCAAATGCCCGTTAGAACCATTCAATTGTCAAGCACAACTACCAATTGCGGAAATGCAAAAACACATGATGGAAAATAGCATCGAGCATACCGAAATTATGATGAAAACGATAGGAATGTTGGCATGGGAGGTAAAAAGCCTACGAACAGAAAATGATGCACTAAAAGCAATAATAAGAGAAATATTAGAGTCCAGAGAGAATCTCGAGAGAAGCCAAGGAAATACACTCAAGAAAATGATCGAAATGGAAAAGAAAATGCAACAGATGACCAACAGTATAAAGGAACTAGAAACCAACAATTCTATAACCAGAAAACATCCTACAGCACCATTTATATGGAAAATAACCGAATTCGCAGAAAAACTCCAGAGAGCAAAAGAGGGAACACAGAGAATCTTAGACAGTCCACCAATATACAGTTGGGAAAATGGATACAAATTGGGCATTAGATTATATCCGAATGGAGATGGGAATGCAACGGGCACCCACATCAGTGTCTTCATTAGAGTAGGAAGAGGAGATTACGACGAGCTATTAACATGGCCTTTTAAACAAAATATGATATTAACAATGAAAGGACAAGAGGACTATCGTAACCCAATCAGAACAGGAAATGAACCACAAATGGGAAGACCAACAACCGACTGGAATACAGCAATTGGAACACCACGTTTCTATCCACAACAACGATTGAGAGGAGAAGGATTCTTGCGAGAAGATAATCTGTATATAAAATTAGAAGTGGAGAGGCCGGACAAGACGTTGTAAAGAGAGAAAGAAAGTGTAAATAAATGTAAATAAAATAATAAAAATCAAATAAAAAATCAAAAATTACAAATAACTAGAAAAATCAGAAAAACAAAAAATCCAAAAATAATGACAATATTTAGATGGCAAGCGGAATCAGCGAAGAAGTAACAATACAAATGAGAGAAGGACCGGATTCGATATGGACGAGACTATGGAAAAAACCAGAAGAGGAAGAGAAAGTTAATACACTTGCAGCAGCAATTATTTACTATAAAGACTATGACGGAACAAGACGGCCAACGCAAATCATAAAAGCGATATACTCACAAAGGAAAGTGAAAGACGAGGAACTGAGAAAAGAGGAACAGAGATGTCTAACTTTTAAAGATAATAAAGTGTTTACCGAACGGCGAAGCCAAGAAATGGCCGCACAAGGATTTTATTTTACGGGAACACCAGAACTACCAGACGAAGTAACATGCATCTATTGTAAAGGAAAACTCGCGAAATGGGAAAAAGGAGAGACAGCTAAACGAGAACACCTGAGGAAATTCCCAACCTGCCCATTTAGAATCAATATCGATGTGAGAAACCAAGCGATGAACAGATCAAAAGGACTCAGACAATTAGAATTAGACAACGATGAAAAGGGAGGTGAGAAAAAGATAACGATAATAAAGAGTTTCGAAGATCCAACAGAACTAATATGGGAAAAAGAGACTATAAATAGAACATTCGAAGAGAGAATAAAAACTTTCAAAGGAAATCCAAGAGCAGCAGAATTTACGAGTCAAGGATATTGCCAAACAGCCAGAGGAATAATGTGTGAAGGATGTAAAAATCAACAACCAATACCAGATCAGAATGTTAAAAAGCTAAAGCATAAAGGAAAATGCATGTATAAACAAGAAAAAGAGTCAAAGAATATCGAAATAATAATCACCAACCAACAAATAGAAGATATTTTGGATCGACCAAAAACGAGAACCATAATGTTATTATCAGGAGTGGATACTCAAAAAATGAGGAAAATAATCCAGGAAAGGTTAGCTAATAATTTAGAATGGTATGACTCAACACAAGCAATAATCCGAGCAATCAAGCGATATCAAGAGAAACCTAAGGAGAATCGAGACAAATCGATGATAAAAGAAGCTATTTTGGAGCAGTATCAATGTGTGACATGTTGGCAGAAACATGTCGAAATAATTTATATTCCTTGTGGACATATGGTCACATGTGAGGCATGCGGGATAAAAGTCAATATATGTCCAGTATGCAGAAAGCCGATCAACGGGGCGGATCAAAGGATTCCGTTTCGCTGATCAGTAATCAAAAGGGGAAACAGTGTGTAAAAAGTGTAAATAGAGATAAACGAAAAACCAAAAAATTATAAAAACTCAAAACCACAAAAATACGAGATGGTGTAAATTATGATAAAATTTTGGGATGATCGAAAAGAGAAAATAATCAATTATTAATATTTAGAATTACAATGAACCAAAACGAGATGATAAGCAAAAAGATAGAGAAAATTACAACAGAGGACAAAGAGTCAAGAACCGAAAACCAATCCGAACAACTAAAAGAGATTAAAGAGGAATGGCAACAAAGGTCGATGAGATTAAAAGAAATATTAGCATCAGTAGAAGGAGAACTACTGAGAGATACGTTAAAGATAAAGATGATAAGAGAAGAATTAGAACAACAGACAACGAATCCTGAAGGAAATAACGAACCATATCAAGGACGAGAAGAGGAGTTAGTAAAAGAATCCATGCAGAATCAAACCAGAATCATAAACCAAAGAAAGGAGATCAGAATGTTAGAGCAAGAGAAGCAGAATCAACAAAGTGAAATAGAAAGACTGAGAGAAGTGATAAAAGACAAAGAAGCAGAGATACGAGAAGAAGGAGAAGAAACGATAAAAATTATACAGCAAATGCAGGAGGAAATTGGGCAAATTAGCACCCAATACCGAATAGAGAAAACAAAAAGAACCCATATGGAACAAGCCAAAGGATGGGCAAAACGACAAGCACTCCATTGGAAAGCCAGATGGACAGAAGATAGAGAACAGTCAAGAAGCAATTGGGAAGCACGAATTAGACACTATATTCAGCAAATAGCCGAAGAAGAAGATAGAACAAGAGCGTATAAAGCTAAATGGGAAAATGCGAAAGAGGAAGTCAACAAGCTGAGAAATCAAGGGTCAAAACCATCAAAGAAAATTAGAGAGCCCAGAGACGATAGACAGGAAAGAATAGTGATCCAAACAACGGCGGAAGCGAGAAAGTGGAAAGACAAGTATAGATTATCGAAAATCGAGAACACGATACAATGGGAACATATACAAAAACAAGATCACGAAATAGTATGGCAACAAACGAGAATGAAGGAGATGCTAATAGAACAAGAAGAGACTCTTAAACAGAGACGAATACAACAAATAAAAACAGAAGACAAAGAAAAGTGGATCAAATCAGAAGCAAGAAGATGGAAAAACCAGTACCAAGAAGCCAAGAAAGAGATAAGACTGTTACCCAAAAAGATATTGAATACGGAAGATTGGGAGCTTTGGGAACAAGTCGAAGTGCAGAAAGAAACAATTGAGGAACTAAACGAAGAAATCCAAACAATGGAATATCATGAACGAGCCAGACAAAATACAATAAGAAGGCTCAGGGGAACCGACAAGAACCTTAGAAAATGGATTGATCAGCTAAATCAAAAGATAACGGAAACCCTACACGAACAAACGGATGAAAGACGACAAATCCAACAATTAAACGAGAGAATAACAGAACTCCAGCAGGAGGTGAATGGACACCGAGGAGTTGCAGTATTTAAAGAAATCCAGTTGAGACATCAACATGAAGTTAATGAACAGCTGAAAGAACAAGTGGAAGCAGAGATAAAAGCGATAAAGCAAGGATACGAGGAAAACGAACAGAACTTGAGAAAAGAGATTGAAAAGTTAAAAGCGTTGGAAAACACGCATCGATTAGAAATGCAAGTGGAGGAATTAACCGAAAACGCAGACTATCTTGCCTATCTCTTAGACGAAGAGATTCAAATATCAAATGCCTTGCGTGAAGAGATAAATACCTTGCAAAACCGACCACCAATCCTGCTTATGCCGTTATACCCGACGGAAATGCTAACTCAAGTACCCGCCGAACCCGATGAAGGATTCGGGGAGACGGACGAAACGATAGTGTAAACCTAAAGAGGAAACATTGTAAAAAGTGTAAAAAGATAATAAAAATAATAAAAATGACCAAAACAAAAAATTGTAATCGATGTATATTTAGCATGAATTTGAACGGAGTAGAAATCCGAATGAATCTAGAAGACGGAGAATATGTACCAAGCCCAATTCAATTAGTAGAACCAATCGAGCAAGACCCACTGAGATATTACAGTAAAAGGTGGAGAGCCGAAAGGAAAGAATGGCAAGAATTAGTGGAGGAACAAGATTCAGAAATCGCCCGGATAAATCATCAGTTAATACAATCCAAACAACTAACCAATATGATAAAACGAAAACTAACATCCAGCATGGGAGAGAACAGAAATCAAAAGAGAGAAAATGAACGATTGAGACGAGAATTGGCCGAAATAAAGACTCGCGTAATCCTGGAAGATTATTGGAAAACCGAAGCAGAACAAATGAGAAATAGCAGAAAGAGCGAACAGAGATATGTAATACAACTAGAAGATAGTTGTAAAGAAGCCAGAGAGATAAAAGAAAGCCATCAACAAGCCCAAGATGAGATTAAAACGCTAACAGAACAGCTCCAGGAAGCGAGACGAAAGCTGGAAAAGCAAACAGCTAAACGAATAAATGATAAACGTCAACTTAAAAGAAAGCAAGCGAAAGAGATAAATCTTCAGATGAAAATAAATAACCAACAAAAGATAATCAAAGAAAACCAAGAGCGACTAAAAGAACTCCCAAAACTAACCGAGCGATTAATAAAAGCCCAAGTCCTGATAATGAGATTCTCAGAAAACAAAACTAAAGAGGAGTGCGCGATACACTCAACCCCAGAAAAAGAGAAAGAATAAAAAGGGCTAAACTCCACTGTAAATAAACGAAACAATCTTGTAAATAAATATAAAATTGATTATGTATTCGAAAATAGAAGTTATGAACCCAAACCTGTGGATAATAATGATGATAATAATGAGAAAATACAATGCTGAGAACCCATTAGAAAAATGCGAGAAATCCCAACCCTTCAGAAGAGAGGACAGCACCTGTGCCGATTTCAAAGAAATTTGTAGTAACCCCAGTAATGAGGAATGTCAGCAAATAAACCTCCAATGTATACAATGCCCCACAAAAAAAAACAAGGACGAGTTAAAACAGAATATCGAGAAAACCCAAATAATGGTACAAACCCTACTGAAAAACAATGAAGAGATAGCCAATATAAAAAATGAGAACCGAGAGATAAAGAAAACCCTAGAAAATATCATCAAACAAATTCAAAGAAAAGCCAAAGCAAATCCCAATAATAAAATAATTCAAGAAATTCAAAGAATCGTCCTATCAATCAAAAAGCAACAAGGAAAACAAATCAAACAGAAAAATGAACCTCATGCAATGACAAGTCTATCAAGCGAACTAATACTACCGATTAGTATAACGTCTAACATAATACTCCTAATATGTTGTCTCATCCTCGGCCTAACAAACAACAAGCAAAGGCAGAATACCCAAATCCAAAAGGTCAGAAGAATGTTCACCCAAATTCGAAAAACTACCAAACCCAACGAAATGACAAGACTCTCGCAGATTTCCATCAATCACCCTCCAAGATCAACCCAGCTCGAAAGCGAAACCCAAGCCGCCAGCGATTCATTCGAAAACAAGTACAACTGAGTTACAGTAACTGATATTGATTTGAACTGATTTTTTTAACTCGAACTGATTTACATTGATTTGAACTGAGTTTACTAACTTATACTGATCTATAGTGATTTGAACTGATCTTATAAAACTTGCATTGATACTAAAACTGAACTATCCAATTTTGATTATGTAATGTAGCCGGACCTTAAGTCCATCTTTATCTTGATGATTAACTTTACCGTAGACATTTTTATGAATGTGAATATGGAAAATGAAAATGTATGTATCATTTTGAAATCAATTGAAATTGCGGGTCGCAATTTTACGGACCCCCGAGTGTTTTATGTTGGGCCAGAACGTAAACGGCCTTGAAAAATGTTTAAATGGATCAGAAACACACACGCAGATACAACACGCAATTTCAAATAAACCTGAAAAACACCAAGTAAACCCGATAAAATCTGAGAAATAAAAGAATTAAATATAAAATTAAGAAACATAAAAATAAAATAAAATAATAACAAAATGCACCAAGATCCGCACGATACCTACACAAATACAACAAGAAAACACGACAAATTCGACGAAATTAGAAAAAATCAATTAAAGTTCATTAAAGTGGAATTTAAATCGGAAAATTGAATTAGCAATAATTCAATAAAAATTTCAAATAAAAAATTATAAAAATAAATCAAGAAATATAAAAACTGAAAAATAGAATTTGCTAGAAAAGAACAAGGTCGAATTTTGTTTTACTGCATCAAATTTTACACGTCACACAATTAGGTATAAATACTGATCCATTTTCACATTTAAACACCATTTTTCCAAAACACCAGTTTTCTTGAAAGCAGAGAATCATTTTGAAAGTGTTAAAACTTTAAAACTATTTTGAAAACTTTCAATTATTTTGCAAATATTTCGAATCTATTTTAAATTTTTAGGTGAGAATCATTTATATTGGAACCCTCTTTCCACATCACGACCTTGCATCTCAATAGAGCTCTGCTCGGCGTTGATGTGGGGAGAGCGGTATTTATGTTATTTTATGCCTTATTTTATGTTTGATGATTTATGGAATGGACAATGGGTAACTTTACTTGTTTATGATTAATAAATTTTATTAATATGTATACTTAATTTATATGTTTTATAAAATTAACATTTTAAAATGTCGAAATTTTTCCGGCCCACAGCCGACACATACCGCAAGTTAGTAAAATCAACATAGTGCAGATGCATGTAAGTGCGTGGAAGATCGCCAATGATATGCACCCGTGAAGACTCAGCGTGCGCAACGCAGCGGTCGGATCGTAAATATTTATCCCTATAGCTGAAGCGAGGAATAAGGAAGAAGTCTCTGGCTGCTTCCTCGTTTCTCAATTCTGTAAAATCGACCAAAAATTATCTTACAAACGGCTTAAAATCACCACACCGAGTAGTCCAGTGGGCACTCAATAACTATAATATAAACATACTATGCCTTAAGATCAATTAAAGGAAAAGGGTACGGGGACAACGTAAATTGAAATTGCTGATATAACCACTTCCGTGTCAATGCCATAAAATGAATTTAATAAAGTTATGATTAATAGGAAATGAAAGAAATTTAATAAAGTTATGATTAATAGGAAATGAAAGAAATTTAATAAAGTTATGATTAATATGAAATAAAATGAATTCAATAAAGTTATGATGAAATAAAACGAATAAAGTTATGATTAATATGAAATAAAATGAAATCAATAAAGTTATGATGAAATAAAACGAATAAAGTTATGATTAATAGGAAATGAAAGGAATTTGATAAAGTTGTGATTAGTAGGAAACAAAACGAATTTAATAAAATTATGATGTAAAGTGATTTGATAAAATCCTTATTTGTAATGAAAAGCTAGTAATGTTTAATAAAGAATGAAATTTTGTCCGTAATGTAAATTTAATAAGGCTTCCGATTAATAAAAAATAAAGATCTTATCGATAAGGTAGATAAAGTTTACGATTAATATGAAAGTAAAATCTTATTTGTAAAATAAATCTGATACAGTTGACAAGTCATGGGGAATTAAAATCGTACCTACTAAGATATAGGATTCACCACAAATCGAGATCATGCCGGTGAGGTAAACAAAGATTGCGATCAATAATAAATTAAAATCCAATAGTACAGTGGAATAAATGAAAAACAATCAATTCGAAAAATTTAGGATTAACAATAAAATTGGAACATTATTTAGATATCATTCGGCAAGTTAGGGCTATGTTGTAGTTGTGCAAAGATTAGAAATTGACCAATAAATCAGAATCATGTTTTAGACAAATTAATTGAAATTTATAACGACTAATAAGCCGTGAAATTAGACAGGGATTTTCCGAGTTAACATAAATCAAATAAATAAAGTGAGAATTGAACTAAATTACGGTTGAATTGAGTAGCAAGACGCTAATTTGAGGAATGTAATAGCCAATAGATGACTGAGACTGAATAGATAGTTAGTGGATAAATTTCGACCCAAGTAATTGTATTTGAAGTAATAGAAATAGTTCCCTCCACCCATTTTTTTTCTTTCAGGCTGCGTTCCGATGAGGATAAAATAATATCACGTTAGTTGAAACCGATTACTTGAGACGACATAGATGTGGCAAATTCAAATTGACATTAAACTCGACGAATTGATAGGAGCGTTAAACCAAATAAAATCCAAGTTAATCTGACGTAACACGACTTATAAATTGAACCGTCATAAGATCAAAAATTTGAAAATAGCAAAAATCCACGTTCACCACGAAAAGTCGCCTCGAAGAGATGTTTTATTAACAACACCAACTGAAACGCTCCCCAAAGTTCAATGATATTGGAAAAGGTCCAATCGAGAAATGTTAATAAAATCCAAGATAGGGGTAGCCCAATATTGCGACGAGATCCTCGAACGAATGACAAATATGTTCATAATTACACCAATTTTGAAATGCGATGATTAAGAATTCCGAGACGGTCGGATTAATTCAGTCAACGCGTTTGTCGAACCCACGATGAATTCCTTTCTAACAAGTACTCGCCGGTCGATAATATAAACAATACGACAACACATTTTTCTCGAACATAGAAGTGACTAAGGTAAACATCGATCTACTTTGATCAAATTGAAAATTAAGTCGATCTTGTAAATTTGGTTAAGAAAATTTAACTCGAATTAACTCCAAAAATTATAAATTATTAAAAGCTTTAATTATAAATAAATTATAATTGAAAATGAGGTACAAATTTCAAGCTTAAAAATCAATGTTTTTCGAATACCTTACTTGACAGCCATTACTAAGGTGATAATCTCATGAATTTCACAGAACGTTTGACTCGCCTTTACACTAAACTATTTTATAGGCGCATGTACGTATTGCAGACGGATCGAGCCTAGAAAAACCCCAATGATAGTCACTAGATATACCAAATCTTGGGCCTACCCAAACTCTCTTTAATATGGCAAAGACCCTATTCCCCACACTATTATTTTTCGTGATTTAAATTTCAATCGTTACAGAGCATGTCCAACAATCAGATTACCACTCAGAAAAAACGCTCGGAAATGATATTACGAACCACCGACGCAATAGAAAGACCCCGGTCACAGTGGCCATATTCTATCCCTCGGAAAGCACGGGATCCGAGTAGCGACCCTCTCGAACCAGTGAGGCAACAATACCCAGCCGCAGAAATCTTCGCTAATGCACAGGACCTCCTCACCCAGTGGGAGCGGGTGCAGGAGCAGGTGGACTTGCAAGTAGTCAAGGCAAGGATGTACCTTGCAAATGTGCTGGATGACATCCTTGCCGGGCGGATCGCCGTCGCCCACCCACCTCGTCCGGTTCGAGATACTAGGCGTCCTTATACGGTAGAAGCTCTCAAAAGAAGTCTCAAACGATTTTGCCCGGATGAATGAACTGACAAAGCATTATAGTGATTAGACAACAATTATAATTAGCACTGCGTGTATTTCTTTTTCGTATATAACTGAAAATGAATGTTGAGTTGTTTGAAAAAGTTAAAATATTTAGGCTGATTATAAATTGACGAGTAAAAATCCATTTAATTTCAGCAATGGCTTCTCTACGGATCCTGCAGACGGAATTAGATCGCGCGAGGCAGGCGAATGCCGAATTACTTAGTCAAGTCCTGCAACTAACCCGTGAGATGCAGCAGATCAAAGCGACGTGCTTAGACCCTAAACGAACCAAAATTCTATACCAACGACTTACCGCAGCCCAAAAAGGCTGGGCCGAAGAACGCCAGCTCAATCGGAGTTTGCGAACGCAGGTCCGGGGGCTAGAAGTCGCACTAGCAGTATGCCGAGAAGGTGAAGCGGTCACCTACCCGCTCATCTTCGCCCCGACTCAAATACCACAGACAGCAACCAGGTCAGTAGAGCAACCCATCACCAACAATCGTCGACCGGGACGTAAGGAGCGTGCCCGACGTCGAGCAACCCAACTTCAAAATACCAAACCGTAGATATTTATCATGTGATTTGATTTAATAGAGTAGTTTAGCCTTAGTTGAGTCGTTTTCTTTTGAAATTGCATACTAGTACGGTCATAAGTAACCCTATTACGTCTCAGTTTTCCACAGGCAATTAAGCACTAACCATGAACAATTATTTATGAGGGACAGAGCAAAGCGAGCATAGGTCTTCTATCGACAGCTCGTGAACCCGAGGTTTGTCCGAGCAATTACAGTACTAGCCAATAGTATTCAATTTTTGCGGGCAATCCACCACTTGAACACATTTCCAACGTTGCTTAGCAACGGGTGCCAAGTGGGTTAGTATCATTTTGTATGGCGTTACTAGGGTCGCCAGGAAGATAAGCAAGGTTTGAAACCCTGTAACCCACCATTTCGAATATACTTTATTTATTATTATCATATTGTTGTAGGTCAAAAATCACAATTTATCGTACCCAAACACAACAAGATATTTGAGTATAATGAAAATCATGCTGAATTCAAAAAGTTAAATGAAATATTGAAAAACAAAATCTATATTTCAGATTTGTATTATTGAAATTTCAACAATAAATATTTTCATTTTATATTTTTTAAATAAAAAACATTAATTTTATATTTAAAATTGTGATTCCTATAGTTGTTAAACATGTAAATTTTTTGAATATACATCAATTATTGTTACTCCTCATAACGTTATTTTACTAAAGAAAATTTGTTCAAATTTTAAGCAATTTTTTATGTAATTTTTAATGAAATAAAATTTTTGTTACAGTTAGACCCCATTTAACGTAAAGGGTGTGTTCAGAATTTTCATAACGTTAAACTGGATTTAAACTCGTTTATCATACCTCACTAAATGGAGTTAAAGTAAAGTACAATAATAAATAATTTTCTTTGATTGTTTCGTTTAAATATTTATCAATAAAAATCTGATTTTTTAAATTAAAATTTTTAATTAAATAATTTATTATTTAACTTGATTTTATTACAAATTTTATTTGTTTTAATATTCCGTTTTATTAATTTGATAATGCGTAATTCAGAAAGTCAAACCAAAAGCGGCAAAAAAAAGTAAATTACAATAATAATTTTATTTTTATAAACGACATTAGAAAATCAGCAACATCCCCAATCGAATATTCTATTAATTATTTAAATAACAAACCCTACTCTCAAAAATATTATGATATTTTGAAAAAACGAGTTGAATTGCCAGTTTGGGACTATAAAGAAGAATTTATGCAAATTCTTTCAGATAATCAAATAATTGTGTTAGTTGGTGAAACGGGTTCAGGAAAAACCACTCAAATACCTCAATGGTGCGTGGAATGGGTTAGTGATAATTCTTCCGAATTCAAATGTGTTGGTTGTACCCAACCAAGGCGAGTAGCAGCTATGTCTGTAGCAAAACGTGTTGCTGATGAACTGGATGTAGAATTAGGTGAAGAAGTAGGATATTGCATTCGTTTCGAAGATTATACCTCACCCAATACAATTTTAAAGTAAGTTGAATATTATTTTTTATTAATTATTTTAATTATTAAGGTATCTCACAGATGGAATGCTTCTACGTGAAGCTATGTCTGATCCTGCTTTAAAAAATTACCAAGTTATCCTTCTTGATGAAGCCCATGAAAGAACATTGGGTACGGATATTTTAATGGGATTACTGAAAGAAATCTCTGAAAATCGTTCTGATTTAAAATTGATTGTTATGAGTGCAACTTTGGACGCAGAAAAATTTCAGAATTATTTCGGAAATGCTCCTTTAATGAAAATTCCCGGCCGTACATTTCCAGTGGAAATATTTTTTACCTCAGAACCCGTAGAAGATTATGTAGACGCCGCTGTGACTGTTATCACATTGATTCATACGTTGGAAGACGAAGGCGACATACTTTTATTTTTAACCGGCCAAGAAGAAATCGATGAAGCCTGCAGGCGAATTGAAATCGAAATTTCCAATTTAGGCGATCAAGTCGGAGATGTTTCCTGCATTCCACTGTATTCCTCTCTTCCTCCGAATGTCCAACAACGGATCTTTGAAGAGGCTCCACCGAACACAGCCGATGGGAAAATCAGCCGAAAGATTGTTGTTGCCACAAATATCGCTGAAACCTCAATAACAATCGATGGGGTAGCATTTGTAATAGATCCAGGATTTGCAAAGGAGAAAGTTTTTAATCCCAGAACGAGAGTAGAATCATTGACAGTAACAAAAGTCAGCAGAGCCTCAGCGAAACAACGCGCCGGGCGTGCTGGGAGAACCGGACCCGGCAAATGTTTCCGACTCTATTCCGAAGCCAGTTACCATAACGAACTTATCGAGAACACTTATCCGGAAATTTTGCGCTCGAATTTGTCCAATGTGATTCTCAGCTTGAAAAAGCTAGGAGTCGGTGATATAATCGGCTTTGATTTTATTGATCCTCCACATCCAGATAACATGATGAGAGCGTTCGATTTGCTATATTACTTGGGTGCTATCGACTGTGATGGGGTGCTCACAGATCTTGGACGGATGATGGCAGAATTCCCGCTGGATCCACAACTGTCGAAAACGCTGATTGCATCTTGTGATTTCAATTGCTCAGACGATGTGTTGAACATCGTGTCAATGCTATCGGTACCACCATGCTTCGTAAGGCCGATTGAATCTCAGGGCGCAGCAGATGCTGCTAAAATGAGGCTGTCAAAAACTGAAGGGGACCATTTGACCTTACTCAATGTTTATAACGAATTTATTAACAGTAAGCAGCTGGATTTCTTTTTAATATTTCTAAAAAATTATTATTTACGATATTATTACATTAAATAACTATTTATTTAAATTATATGGATTATTTATTTTAATTACTTTCAACATTATTTATAATTTTTAGAAATTAATTAGATGGATATAAAAATACAGTAAAAATAAACTAATCTTATATTTACTAATCAATACTAACTTTGAAAATCATAAAAATAAAAAGTTCTCATATAAATTTTTACAATAGAATTGCGATTTTGATAATGATTCAACAAAAAATTTTTCTAGGTTTAATTAGAAAAGGCGTAAATTACCCATTTTCCCAAAAAGATTATCACATAAGTCGCATACAAAACTTTGAAGCTGAATCCAAGGTGCGAATGAATAACTTAAATAGCATTTATTTTACATTGAAATTCAAATCTTTTTAAATCAATTTAATCAATAATAATTAAAATATTAACAGATTAAATAATGTCAAAATTCATTTTAGACAAAAAGAGTGCGAAATGGTGCTCGAATAACTTCATAAATTATCGATCTCTGAAAACCGCAAATGAAGTGAGATTACAGCTGTCGAGAATTTTGGATAAATTCAAACTGAAACAAATTTCAAATGATGCTACATCTAGTAATTACGAAAACATCAAAAAGTCCTTGGTCGCCGGTTTCTTTATGCAATCCGCCCATTTTGATAAGAAAGGTAGTTATTTGACTGTGAAAGATACTCAGATTGCTCGGCTCCATCCATCTACTGCGTTATTGAGGAAACCTGATTGGGTGATTTACAATGAATTTGTAATGACCACAAATAATTTCTTGAGAATTGTAACAGAGATAAATCCATCCTGGTTGGTGAATGCGGCTCCAGAATATTACAATCCTGCGGATTTTCCTGATGGTCGCGCTAAACGGATTCTTGAGCGAATAACCAGAACGACTGGAACTGAAAAATGATTTACAAATAAAGATTTTCTTGTATTTTTCCACAAATTTTTTTTCTGGTTTAATGAGGGTTTTTCCCAAATAAAATTTGACATTGATTTTATATTTTCTTACTTTTGGTTGTGCATACAGGTTGTCTTGTTTAGCGTACAAGTAACAATTTCTTACAGAACACCAATGCAATTATTATGCTACAAATTTATAAGAGGCGCTTAACAAATTAGGAAACAATCGAATTTCGCATCACGAATACGTATTTCACGCAAATCTATGCTAAACCAGTAGCGAAAAGTATTCAAATAAAATTTGAAACCATTTCTATGTTTTGCTATTTTAAGAAATTTGAAGGTTAAAATAATTCCAAAAAACTGTATCTAACTCATTTGTGCTTTTATTATTCAAAAAATAAACTTTATCATTTGTTGGGTTGTTTTGAATCCTTTTTTCATTTTTAGTTTAAGGTCTGTCCTTATAAAATGATTTTTTCCTTCCTTAATCTCTACTTCAACCTATTTAGAATTGTATTGGTTACCGGTCAATTATCTCAGTAAATATAAATAAAATATTCCTAATTTGAATCTTGAAAATTTTAATCTGCTGAAAATTAAAAATAGAAATTTTTGCCGATAAGGTTTCAAAAATTTAAAATTTTGATTAAATTAAAAATAAAATTCTTGTTAGATGAGAAATTATAAGAATGCGTTCCAAATTTTCATAACGTTAAGCGTGGTATTAATATATTTTTGTTTTAATTATTCTAATACTAGTTTATACCTAGACAAAACTTTAAAATGATTTTAATGACGAGTGTTGCTAGGATTTAATACGCGGGGAGGAAAGAATCCTTATCTTTGAATTTTACCTATGTAATTTATATAATAGTTTTTCCATTAACAATAAAAAATACAACATAACATAAATAAATGCTGATAAATAAATCTACTTGATATGAACTAGTTTTTTTCCGCTTTTAAATAAATTTCTATTTTAAAAAGTTAATTTATAATTCTGAAAAAGACTAATGAAAGAAAAAATAAATCTTCAAAGATATTTCATCACTGTAGAACTAAAAGTAACCAACTTTTATCGTTTTTAACATTAAGCAAAAATGTCACAAAAGTCATGTATTTATATAAGCACCATTCGAATCACACAGAAAAATGAAGAGACAAATCAGCTATAATAAAGTTACCAAAACTCATCTAAAAGAATTAAATATATCAGGGTTTAAGGTCAACATAGTGGGCCACCTTGGAAAAAATAGATTATTTATCTCAAAAAAATTGAAAAGATGCAACAAATTAAAGGTCTCAAAAGACCGTATAGAATTACGTCCTGTAACGCTTTATAAGATCATATGGGAAAACCTAGCTGTTTTATACCAAGTCTGAAGAAGTATTTATAGTGGAATAATCTAGATTATAAACTTTAAAAATATTCCTGTATCCATGACCTCAATAAACTGATCGTCGACTTTATTCAACTATTTGCTGTTGAATAAATTCGACGATGAGTTTATTGATGAGTTTATGGATACATGAAAATTTTCCGTAATTTTAAGTAGTATCCAACTTATGTATCGAAGACATAAACCGAAAACATCAAATGACTGTTAGAAAAATATGTTAGCGAAAACCTGATCGAAACCCCAGAAAGAAGAATCGATGGTTATCAGAAGTCTTCAGGAATAAAAGGCTGAATGATTTCTATGATGAAGATATTCAAGAATCATTAATAAAAAAAGAGACAGGTAAAAGAAATTTACTGAAAATGTAATGTGGGATAAATCAAATTAATGCAGAGAACGATTGGGTGAAGCTAAGATGAATGTAATTATAATGAGATCTTGGAAAATTTTTTATTCACAACGTGATTATATTTGATGGAAGATCCACGTTTCATTTTGTGATAAACAACTTCGAATATTATTTGCTTTATTAGAATGACTTGAATGGTCGATTTTTGCAATCATTAACCGAAATTTGACCTTCAATGCGACCTTGAAATTGACCTTGAAAATGTATAACTGAATATTTTATTCATTAACTATAAAATTCATAAAACTTACTCAAAAACGATTTACAAATTTTCCACAATTGTTTATTAAGAAATTTAATTTCACTAAAAAAATGCGAAAATATTTTCTTGTTCAAAATAGATTCCGGATCAAAAATCAAATCAAATTTTATTAAAAAAAAACAATTTTTTTATTCGATAACGACTTGATGAGCTTTGTAAAGTTTTAATTTGTTTTGTACGAAATAAGACAAATCACAAAAATGTCATTGAAAATGCATTCACAAAAATATTTCATAGATACATTTTTTCAAAAATGAATAAATATTTTTTTTCAATAAAAAATCTACAATTATTCTCGAACAAAACTAAAAACAAGTCATTTTCAATACTCTATTATTTCAATATAATACTTCCATTTTCAAAAATAAAATGCTTTTCTCTTTGATTAGTTTTGCTTGATTTTTTTTTCTGAAAAAAATTTCTTTCATCGTTTTGTTTATTAATGGGGGATCTCTATGTTTTGAAACTGGAAGATTTCATATTATGAGAACTATTGACCATTTTCAATGACTCGTTCATTGTCACATGAACACAACTTTCTTTAGGGGGTACACGCCGCAATGAGGATGAACGTTTTTCCAATTTCCGATTGGGATTTTGTTTGTTTATTGAATTGGATGACGTTGATTCGGTCGTTACGACGACTGGTTTACGTTTCCGAATCAACAGCTCTAAATTGTTTTCTGATTGGCTTATTAAGGTTACGACGTCGCTGCAACGCATGTTTTCGGTAGAAAGACCATTGACCTTAATTACAGTTTGTTTATATTTTTAATAATTATTTAAAATTCAAAGTCATTAAATTACAAATGTTTGCATTATATAGATATAATTTTGAATTCAACAATTAAAACCTTTTTGGGACTCAAAGTGTAGACAAGAAACCCAGTTTAAACCAGAAAGAATCAAAGAAATCTTTGACTAGTGAGGGTTTTGTATAATATGAAATGGGGCTAAGAGGAAAGTGAAAAAAGGGCAAAATGAAAAGTAAATGTAAAACTAATGAAGGTATCAATGAGGTTTAAATAAAAAATTCAAACTAATTAATTGTTTACAGAATTATTTATTTTATCCATCATTGAATATTAGAAATTTATCATATAGTGATCCTTATCGAGAAATTTATGTCTCAGTAAAAGTATATATAAGATTTGATGTGAAAAATAAAGTTCCAGTATTATTTTGTCTTTGTTATTTGATGAAGAGCAAGTATAGTCAGACATAGAATAGTCAGACATAAAAAAAAATCCAAAAATTTTACAAACTAATATTTGTTCTAACAGAGAAATGTCAGTATCAAATAGTATCAAATAATATATATTTTGGATTGGCGCTTTCTATTATTTAATTTAATGCCAATGTTATGTGATTCTTTTAATAATAAAAATAATAATAATAATAATAATAATAATAATAATAATAATAATAATAATAATAATAATAATAATAATAATAATAATAATAATAATAATAATAATAACCTGAATTATTTCATCATATAGATTTAGGCTTGCACATCGTGAGGCAGGTGAGTTAGGTTTTATGGCACTAATAAATGTACCTTTTGGTGATAACCCTTCTGATACACCGATGCCAAAGGATTCAGTAGGAGTTTTGCGACACAATCTTATTGTCATAATATTTCTAGACAACGTGCTTGACGAATGAATATCTTTTTCTGAGCTAAAATTACACAATATTTAATTAGCTTTAAGCTACGCAATTATCCCCATTCCTTGAAAATATTTAATCTTATTTTTCGATTTTCATTTGGTAAGGATTAATCACAAAAATATTAAAAAAATTATTTTTGCAATGAAATAATTGAGAATTTATTTCCCAATAATTTTTAACCGTTGAGTTTTATTAACATTTTTCATTTGAATTTTTTTTCACTGCTGATCGGAAATAAAAGTTTTAATATTTATTTAAGTTGTTGACAAAACTCAAAAATTTCATAAAATAAATTCCAATCTTTGACATAGTCTTTCCAATTTTAAACCAATGTTTGTCAACCTTAGCCAAGTAAACATATCAAATAAGAATATGATATAAGAGAAATATACTTCGAGGTAATCGGGAAATCTGGAGCCAGATAATTTTTCATGATAAAAGCTCCAATGAAGATTCCCATACTATTATAAATATATGATATTTCAGATTACAAAATTCAAAAAGCCCCTCCCCCTAACAAAATTTTTATTGTATTTTAAAGCCATTGTTTAACAACCTTAAATCTAGATTTGAATATATTTTTAATGAGAGAAATTTTACATCAACTAAATCCCTAATTTTCGCAATTCATTTGAATTTTCACTAAAATGTTTCCATTTTTAGTTATGTAAGAAACAATAATCAAAATACAAAAATATTATAGTTTTATTCTTTAAAATACAATTACTCTTTGCCATACTCCAAAGGGGCCCTATAATTATTTTAAAATTTCAGTGACACAGGATAATTATTAGAGGGCCATAAATTATAATATATTTATATTTAGTCAAATTATTTATGACTATTACTATTTATTTCATGATGCAATGTCAGGAAAACCCATGAAAATTCGTGGAAAATTTATTAAAAATTTGGATACAATTTTGTCATCTGAAGCTAGATGCAAATGAATACATCAGTTTTCACTTATAACCAATTTATATATGTTGACCTCTACTTTATCCAACTTGAAAAATATTCATAGAAAATTTACTTCTAGTGAAAACGAATGAGTATTGCGCTGATTCACATTCCAAATGACTCGGAAACAAGATGCCAGCGCTGAATTAAATTGTTTCTTCATATTCATAGGTTTTATGTAGTTATATAATTATTTTAAAATCGGAAAAAAATACAACCTTCAGCATTAGTGGGTTAAAGAGTTTATATTCCAGTTTTGGGCGCTTGTTTAGAATTGCCCCGCATTTTTTAAATAAATTTTATTATAGGGCATTTAATACTTTTAAAGATGGATTATCAACCTAACAAAAAATCAATGATTAATTTGAACTTATTGTCACTTTATGACATTGTTCGAACCAAGGAAGGTGCCATTAGATTTTTGCAAGATAGAGGTATATTAAATCGATGCAAAGCATGCCTAAACAACCACGAAATGATTTTATCGATCACAGATGAAAGAGAAAGATGGAGATGTACGAAAAAACCTGTAGAAACGAGGTTTCTTTGAAGTCTGGATCTTGGCTGGAAAACATTAACCTCTCTTATACCGAAGTTGTTTTATTTATATATTCTTGGAGTTTTGAATTAACTTCGATTAAATTTTGCCAAAGGAAGTTAAGTATTTCATCAAACGCAACCATCATTGACTGGGACAATTATCTCCGAGAGGTTTGTGCCAGTAGTCTGTTACGAAATCCCTTGATCATCGGTGGCCTTGGTTTACATGTAGAGATTGATGAATCTCTATTTACCAGGAGAAAAAACAACGTTGGACGTGTTTATCCACAACAGTGGGTGTTCGGCGGCATTTGTAGGGGAAATGGGGATTGCTTTCTTTATGTTGTTCCTGATCGCTCGGCAAACACCTTAATGCCCATCATACAGCAATCCATAAGACCAGGGTCAATTATAATATCTGATGAATGGCGGGCATATAGTCAAATTCCAAACCTGGGATTTGGTTACGTGCATGAAACAGTCAACCATTCAGTAAATTTCATTAATCCCATTGCCGGTGCAAACACACAAATGATTGAAGGATGTTGGAGTTTAGCGAAACAAAGAAATAAGCGTCATTTTGGGACGCATCGTGGCATGTTAGATAGTTATTTATGTGAATATATGTGGTGACGAAGATTAAATGGTGCAAATCCATTTGAAAAGATTTTACATGATATCCGTGAATACTGGCCACCTGCCCAATGATCGAGTCAAATAACTGTTTTTACAGTCATGTTAGCTATCTTTAATAATAAAAGCTTGTATTAAAAGTTTATTATTTAAAATAAAATTTATTTAAAAAATGCGGGCCAATTCTAAAAAAGCGCCCAGTTTTGTAACAAAATGCAATGTTCTGTATGCTAAATCTCAGAATAAAAATACCGGAGAATTTCAGTAAAATCCTTTTTTGTTCATTTTTGATCTGATTTTCTTTTCTTTCGACATCTCGTTTATTTCCTTTAAAGTGATGTCCCGTTCTAATTTGATTGAACAGTAAATAACATTCACCACCAAACTTTCACTTGAAATTTTGGTTTGTACTTCTTAAATTTTAATAAAAAAAGACAATATGTTGTAGAAACAGATTCGTATTTATTTAAAAATATTCTTCAATTGAATTAAAAAAAAATCTACAAAGTCAAAACATATTTTCAACGCAGTAAAATGAAATTATAATTTAGTTAATTAATTAATTATTTGACACATGCAAAAATCACAAATTCAAAATAAAATTGATTAAATGTTTAGAAATTTCATATAAAATATATTAATATAAAATATTATAAACATGTAAAGTACAAAATTTTATATTTTCGATTATCTAATTTAGGAAGTCACTTTTTCTCCTTCTTCAACATGTCACTTTGACAGCATCATCTCGCCTCACTTTCCCCATCGAATTCTTATCTCTTATGAATTCATAGACTATATTTTATAATTTTTTTATTAGGAAAAATGGCTGAAAAACAAAGCGCAAATTAATTGAGATTTTCTTACGACTATCATATAAATTTAAAAAAAAAATAATAATAATAATAATAATAATAATAATAGTAATAATAAATAATAAATAATAAATAAAAATTATGATAATTGTAATAAACATCTAAATAATATTTTTAATAAATTATTGAGTAAGATAAATTTTATAATTATAATAAATAAATATTTTATTATGCAAAATCCAAATATTTTCCCGATTTTATTTTATCTATCTTCAATGGCAATTAATCACGATGGTGAGGTTTGATGAAATTTAATGAAATTTGACATGAAACTAAAAAAATTAGATATTAAACAGTTAATATTTGATTATGAAACTTATTTTCAAATGAAATAGAGAAAAAATCTTTCGTAAAATCTCACTGAAACAATTAATTTTTATTATCCTGGCTTATAAATGAAAAGAGCGATTTGTTCTTTGAATAGATTGAAGAAAATAATTTTTCAGTACCACTTGAAACAAAAACTGAATTGATGCTTGAAAATTCAACGCAAAGGTTGCTATTTTGTCATTGTCTACTGAACTGCATTCTTATCGTTTTTGAGAGTGTGGCCCAGTGAAATCTTTGCGACATCCGTCAAAAAACAGAGTGAGACGCAAAATTTGGAATGAAGAAATGAAAAAGATTCATTACTTTTAATAAAAAAATAATTAAATTTATTACAGTTTATCAGAGTTATTGAAGTAGTTATTAGGGTCAATTATTAATTACAAGATTTCCTAAATGATTTTAAATTAATTCTCTTATTAATTTGTTTTATTTTCATTTCTTTTCAGACAAATTGAAAAAAATAAAATAATGGAATTAAAAATCAAAATTTATTAAAAGTGAATAAAGGCATATGAAATATTTTATTAAATAAATATTTTATTATAATTGATATTTGAATTTAATATTTGAGTTTAATGTTTGGGAATTTTCGACACAGGATTTTTCAAGTGTTTATTTAACAAATCTAATTTTACAATTCAAAAAGAATACCATTTTTTATAAAACTCTTTCATTTCATTTTACTGAGAAAATATTATTGTAATCGTAAATATTAAGAGGTAAAACTTATTTTAAAATATTTAATTAAAAGTGCAGAATTCTCAAAATTAAGTTGTTTAAATATTTTCAGATTAGCAAAATTTTAAACTTTCAGTAAAATATTTTGTTTATTTGATCAGCTTTGATATATTTTCATTTTTGGATTTTTATTTATTTTGACTATGACAAAAGATCATAAATCAATTCAATGCATTAAAAATTTTCGAATTTGCCTTCATCAAGTTTTTTTATCACTTTGAAATAACACTTTAAAAGCAAAGCCGAAAATTTGTGTTGATTTGAATTAATTTTTGATCTTGTGTCATAATAAAAATAAATGTGATTTTTTAATTGTAAAAATTTATTAATATAAATTTTTTAATAGAGTGGAAATCCTAACTTCGACCTAATAATAAGTGTACTTTTATTGAAGGATTATTTTTATTATTATTTCTTAGAAGATAATTTTTGCATGGAACTTTTAAGGAGGTTTAATTCTTTTTCTCACTAAAGGTTTGGGCTCCATAATTTGTTTTTTATATAACTTAAAGTCACATGGAAATCTTCTATTATTTCTCAAAATATATGTCGCAACATAGCCCAAACATTTCAGGTTATAAACAATATTTTCCAAGACCCATTTCCTGAGGCATTCTAAAGTTAATCTCGATTATTTTCATTACAACAATAGATCAAATCCTTTTCATAGTGCTATTATTAATCTTATTAACATTTTCGTGCCGAAGATTGTATAAGCCCATGAAAAAAATCGTGACAAATAGTCAAAGACCGTATTTATATAATTTCATAATATGTAAGCGACGAATGCCGGACGCTTCTGTTTTATGCGTTAGATATGTTTATTTGTATTTATAGGCAAGTTTAAACTTGTCAGTTATTTTATTTGTCATGTACAAACGTTTGAATACTTTATAACTATAGAAGTTTAAAGATTTATTAAATAAGTATTTGTGATTTCGACAAAACTTATAGGCATATTTAATAGGGAAATAGCATGCCGAGAAAATGTTAATTACTATTATTATTACCTTTATTGATTATTATTATTTTATTAATATTATTGTTTATAATATAAACAATAATAATATAAACTTTATATTATCATCATTCAAATGAAAAAATTACTTTAGAAAATCTCTTTACAGCAAACCAAAGAATTTATTTCTAATTTCATGCAAAACTAAAATTTAAATAAAAAATATAATTTCTCTGATAAATTAAAAAAATCTATAAAACTGTTTACAAAATGTTCCGTGATTATCGGTTTATCTAAGGGCCGTTTGACATTTTATCAATGCACCCATTGAACGTGTCATTTGGGGACAATGGATTTGCCCTGTTCGACAATTAGGAATTGTATTCGTCAAAATATGTAAACAAATTCACCCGATGTTACAAGCTAGATAATAGAGGTTCATTAAAAATATATTAATGAAATAAATAAAAAATTTTCTGTTAAATTTTATCTGATTCTAAAGGAAAAGTGCACTGAATGATGTATTTGGTCTGATTTGATAACCGTCAAACTGGACCCACTTTTGAACTTGCATCGTCTTTGCCAGAAAATGAAAATAAAATAAATGGGGCTTATACTTATTTTATTTCTCATAGAAAACTATAATATTCATTTGACAGCACCCATAATTTTCCTCCACCCCTCCATAGTACGTTATCACCTCAATATACCGTAAATCATATCATATAATATATAAGATTTACATATGAATTCTAATCGAAATTTTGGTGGATTATTTTGAATATTTTTTCGTTAGTTTGTTTAATTACAATAAATCTATTAAAAGATTAATAGAAGTTTAAAAAATCATCTTAATTTATTAATCTTGGAAAAAAATAAATGTTATTTAAAACGAAATTCCGAGTTTAACAGGTGAAATGTCAACCAACATAATTAAATTTAGAAAATTTTTCCATTCACCGTGAGTAAGAAATTTAATTTTTGAAATAACTAACGAAAAGAGAAATATTCAAAGAAAGAGTGTACAAAAATCTGAATAAGAGTTAAAACGTTCTGAAAGATGCGAAAGAAATTTCTTTTAAAGTTTAGTATGATTCTATTATTTAATTGGTCCAAACCGAACACTAAATTGACCAATCAGCATCGACATAGCTGCTGTAACTAGAATTACTTCCACAAATATTTCAGTTACAGATCTTACTGCCGTACAAAAATTATTGATTACATCACCTTTAATCATTAAAATTTCCATGTCAATCGATTTGGGGTCTTCGAAAATGCAAAGTTGTTTACGAAAAACATCTTTATAACTTATATTTATTAATAATTAAATTTAAGATAAACATTTTTATTAAGTTGCGTAACATCCACCCTATACAAAAAGAAAAATTGGCAATTTTAACCGACAAATCTCCATAATTATATTGTAATACGCCTGCTAAATAAATCATATCAATTCCAAGATCTATTATTCTCAGAGTATAACTCTAATTATTAACCCTATCATGCCAATGATGTCACGCGATTTAACTAGCCATAAAATATAATTCGAAAAAAACAGAATGGTAGATGAGATTAGAAAAAACATAATAGACACATGTGAATCAGGTAAGTCATCCAAATAAATTTGAAATGTTTTAGACTTGAAATTAGAATCTGTGAAAAGCGTTAAAAAGGCATACTTAAAATTTATTAGAATTGAATCTGTAAAAAATCGAACTCCAAAAATAAAAAAATTACTGGTGAAATTGCAAATTTAGTTATGTCGAACATTGATATGGAGATTTTCATAGCATTTAACCCTCTTACCCTAATAGCTCCACAGCATGAGGGTAACTGATAGTAATAGTAAGTAAAATAATAAGCCATATAAAAATAAGGTTGCTGTAACGGCATTACGGGGATAAGGTTTATACGCTGAAGCCTCTATAGCGGCCTTCAGGGATCAAAGGATTAAATCACTGCAAACAACCATTAAAAATGAAACGGATGCATCAGTATCTAACTGAGCAATTGACAATTCAAAAAAAAGTTGATTTGACAATAAAAAATTCTCGACAAGTATAATATACCAATATTTCAAAAGAAAAATATATAATGTGGTCAAAATGACAAAGGGTTTTCGAGGGAAATTTAAACGCTTAAAATACGTATTACTATTTAAATTGAATAATCAATTTGATTTTGACCAAATATTATAAACATCGAATAAGTTAGTGTAAATTCAAAGTTAACGGGCCGCCAACCAATAGGAAGTTCTTGTATATTCGTACAATCGCATATGCGTTTGTATGGAGCCAATTTTATTTTTAATATTTAATATATTGGTCAACCTAGGAACTTGTAAACTAGACTGGGAGACGGAGAGACTTCATTTGTCAAAAAGTCCTATAAATAAATGTAAAGTTACAATTGAACGTACGTAAAATAGAATTTTAATATCAAAATAGACCATTCCATGTGTAATTAAAGTAATCAATCATATGAAATTAACTTATTTTCCCATAAAGTCTAGAATAAAATAAGAATTTTTTTAATTCATAAATTAGAAATTTCTGCTTTTTTATCGATCATTACTGCCTGATAAGAAATTGGCATCGAAATTCGCAAAATAACAAAAACTGATGGAAATATTTCTGTTTTTATTTCCCCATATTACGAAAATAATTAAAATTAAACAATAAATAATATTTATTTTCACTTCATTTTGACAAATATAGATCAATAAATTTGCAAATAGCTTGAATTCATTGATATTTAGTAATAGGAAAATGAAGAAAGAAAATTGAAAATATTCTAATAATGGTGAATTATATGAAAGATTTTCTTAATAAAAAGTTATAATAATAATAATGATGATACTAATAATAATAATAATAATAATAATAATAATAATAATAATAATAATAATAATAATAATAATAATATTCAATTAATAAATACTCGATTGATGGATTATCTATTAAAGTTTTTATAATTAATTCCGTAACTGAAAATTTATAAAAGTTTTGGAAAAATCTAAAATTTAGGAATATCGAAAAAAATTAAGAGTCGTAAAAATTCAGATAAATAAAAAATGTTCAAAAATGAAATATTTATTTGTTTCAATAATTTTATATTTGTCCGAACATATAATGTTCATAATAAGTAAAAAACTTGAATCATAAAAATCAGCTAAATTTCATATTGGAATGAACAGGATCCATTTTAATTCGAAAATATTTCACTGATGAAACACGATCTTACTGATTTATTTGAATTAAGTTATAATAATAATAATAATAATAATAATAATAATAATAATAATAATAATAATAATAATAATAATAATAATAATAATAATAATAATAATAATAATAATAATAATAATAATAATAACAATAACAATAATATAAATCTCAATAATCAAAGATAATAATAAGTCATTATTAGTGTATTATTATTATTATTATTATTATTATTATTATTATTATTATTATTATTATTATTATTATTATTATTATTATTATTATTATTATTATTACTACTACTACTACTTCTACTACTACTACTATTAATGATAAATATAATAAGGCGATTAAATAAAGGATCAGTATTTACTTAATTAAATTATAGGTATTTAAAAAACTTTCGATTAATTTTTTATTATAACTGATTAGTACTTTAACTTTAATAATCAGTATTTTAAATGTTCTTGATTAGAATTTAAATTCTAAAGCCAAGGGTAAACTTTAATTTTCATTGAAAAATGAAAATCTTTTAACTTAGTTTTATTTAAAACAAATATTTAAAAACTTCATTTTAAAACTATTTATCCAACAATCAGGCCTATTAAAATGTTATTTATTAACTAATAATAAGTTGTTTTAATATTATTGTTTTTAAATAATAAAGTTTTAAATTAGCATTATGACTGAAAGTCTTATTACTATAAATGATTAGTACTTTAACCACAAGGAATATAAATAAATAACTAAATAAATTTGGCAACGATTTCATTAAAAGAAGAGTTTTTATTGGCATAAGGAATATGTTTGGACAATATTTCTTTCAAAAAAGAGAAAATCTTATTCAATCACAAAAGCTATAATTTTACCTACTATTAAAGATACCATAGAAACTGTAATGTAAAAAGATTTTACTACGGTTTAAGAAGCCAACCATTAAGCGTGAATTCAATACAATGGCGCATTGTGGTTTTGGAACTAGAAAACTGCAAGTTTTCTATTCAATTCGATGAAACTTCTTTTAGTTTAAATGAGATATTTTAGTAGAAATAATATGTCAGATTATAGTCGAATTTTTATTTACTAAATATCTTGAAACTGACACAAAACGAAGAACACTTTATCAAGATTTCTAAAATTGTTTGAACAAGTAAGATAATAATAATAATAATGTTGAGGTTGTTATAATAAATTGTGGAAATAAAATGAATGCATTCGAAAAATCGAAGGTGAACAAAAAACCTTAAAAATCATTTATGTGCAAAATTAATTAAAAATTTATAAAATTTGGAAATTAATATGGATCGAGGGAAATGGGTATGGTTGAACGCCAAATCATAAAACGAGTCCAGTAATAATAATAAAAATTTAATGAAGGTCCCTAGCAAAAATTATGTCAAAAATACAAAGTAATTAAAGTTAATTAATTGGCTAATGGAAAACCCGAGCTAATGGGGATGAGGAAAACTCAGAGCGAGCGAAATACCATGGATTAAAATTTTAAAAGCAATAGGGATATAAAAAATTAGGCAATTTTTCCAAGAAATCTTTACTAATTGGTGTTACCTAAATCATTCCGAGAGAGTTGTATTGTCTCAATGATCCCTAAGGATTTGGAACAATAATTGTATAATTATAGATTATTATTCTCAGTATAAAAGGAGAGCGCAAATTAGACGAGTTACCAGTGGTCGAAGAAAGTATTGTGCGGTAGAGTAATAGTGACAAAGTGTTGTTGAACTTAGGAAATTATTAAAGCAGTTAAATACAATTATCATACCAGAAAGGTATTTACCCCTTGAGTAGCCTTACCTAACGTTAATCAGTAATTATCAGTGAGGGAAAAGTGCAAATTAAGTGACAACTTGTAATTGTGATAAAGTGAAATAAAGTCTTTCTGTGTTGGGTTTGTTCATTTATTATCTTAAGGACACGATGACTCAGAGAGCAACCGTCTTTAACAATAATAAACCAACAATAATAAGTAATATAATTGCAATGGCTACAGAAGGGATGGCTATAATGATAGATACTATAGTTGTCAAGAGATGCATATTTAAACAGACCTTACAGAATTTATTATAGAAATTAATAAACTCTGAAAAGATAAAAACAATATTTTTTACTTGGGAAACTTATTTGCAAAGTTCAACGATATTCAAACACGTCTCCAAAGAAAAGATATTACAATTATTTTAAGCTTTCAAGGTAAATTAAACTTGTTTAAATCTTCATGGAATTATTAGCTGACCTTAAAGCAGATTTACTTTTTAATAATTTTACTTTGAGTTTCATTTTGGATGAATATAAATATTACGTAAAATATCCCTAAAACTTTGCAACGCGACATTTGATTTTTTAATTGCATTCCCAAACTCGGATATGACTGAATCTGGTTTCAATAATGTTTATTTTATTTTCACAAAGCAAATAAATAAATTGAAAGTGGAATTCCAAGGTGTTTTAAGTCCAGAAAATATGAAATAGATAAACAAAAACACCTCTTCCGTTGCTATGAAGGCTTGAGTGGGTTTATAATTATCAAATAAATAAGTGACCTCACCTTCAATTCTTAATATACATAAGTATACTTTATCTCACCTTTTATCCGGCAGCACCGTAACATTCATTGAAAGGGGTATTGAATTGGGAACACAAAAGTAAATTTTACTCCCAACAAAGTAAAATTTGAGATGTTAGAAAAAATTATTTTCAATTACAATTACCAATTTTACATTGACATTATTTTTTTTTAATAATTTGCATTCATCATTAATGTTTTCTAATTAAATTAAAATATATATTATCAAGATATAAAATAAAATTCAGTATTCTATTAACTACATAAGCGCATGATGAGCCGTCCAAAACTATTCGTAAGGAGTTGGCGTGCTATTTTGACTTCTTTAAGTCAGTTTGACATAATACAATAAATAGGTTATCTATAAAATTGCCAACTTAGCAAATATCACAAGACATTCTATGCATGTCATTTTAACATTTAGTACAGATAGCAGTAGACGTACACAGCACATCATTCAAGTGTTATTGGTTTATAAACGAATTTAATCCAACAATTTTAATTGGTAGGTTTTTAAAAAAACTAAGAAGCAATGGTAAATACTGTTGAGACATATACCTAATGCAAATTAAAAATCGCTATATAATTAAATTTTTCTTTCTTAAAATATATCTCACAAATCACATTGAGCCCTTTTTCTGACCGTTCCATTTTTTCTAGGCCCCACCCATTGGGTTAGACCTTTAACATTTAACTTAATAAATTTTTTTAAAAGTTAAACAATTACATACATTAGGGAACCACCATTAATTATGTCACCAATTTTTAGGCAATTTTTAACCCCTCAACCTCCACCCATTGTCAAACTTCCAGTGACCCCCTTAGTATAATTATGTCAAAAGATTTTTAATCCCTCTTGAAAACCTTTAAACTTTTATATGACTGGCTTGCATGTTTAAAATATAAAAATAAGAGATTAAAATTACAATATTTATGATATGGAAAAATTTTGAATGCCTTTAACAATCAAGGTAACATCAACTTTCAAAGACTAGTTGAAGAAAAGCAATGGAAATCTGTGCAAGTTGATCTGAGATTGATCTGGTGGAATGAATCTATCGGCGATAATCCCAAAATACGAGCTTCTAATCGGTTGGCAACCATTTATATCATACTTGTTCTTATATGGTTTTTACACTTATCTTGATCCTTAGTTAGCAAATTTTCTGCCTCAAGATCAGACACTTTTTCAATTGTTGGTCGGTCAGCTTTCTTTCGGATCTTCAATTTACTGTATATCAGGATTCTCTGCAGAAATTTGAGATAAAGCTTCTTTCCTATTTTTTATAAATATCTTCGGATTTTCTTCGTCATATTTCTTTTCAGTTTTTGTTTATCTCTTCAACCTTTAGTTTCTTTTCTTAAAGCTCTTTTCCCTAGTCTAAACTTAAAACACTACTACCCTTCCGCTTATACAAGCCAATCAAGTCGCTCTTGATGATGTTTGTTTTGTATATGACAGATTTTACGTTATTTTACATATTGCAATGTATTACATTTTACCCGCTAGATAAACTAATTTCCTTATAAATTCTATCATTAATAATACTTAATTACCTATGCTATGGCCCTCGGGCAAATACCGCCTTTTAGAAATCAAAATCTGGCGTGGAAATATATTATATAAATATTGGAAATAAAATTATAAAATTGAATAATTTTAAAAAAGTTGACGGATTTGTCTTTCTTAAGTTTTATATATTCAAAAATAATTTATGTCAATCTTCCTAACTTTCAATTCTCTATCTGATACTACTTTAAAAATTTTAAAAAAGTTTACAGATTTGAAATCAAAGTAAATATTAATTAAATAATTAGTTGCAATGGGCGTGGAGGCGCAGTGCAATTGGAATATTAGGTAAAATTAAATAAAAAAGAGCATCGCTTTTAATTTGTATATATATTCTTAGAGAGAGATATAATTTGATTTTAATAAAGATTTGGATTTATTAATGAATTGTGATTCTGAATTAAAGATGTTTTAATAACATCTAACAGTATAAAATACGCTTCCTTTTATAATACGATACTTTTAAAATACATTCGATTTTATTTTATTATAATATAATATATTTTAACCACTGAGTCTCATTGGAGGAATACAACACTCCAGCAGATTAAAAACAAAATTTCAAATTTGCTTTACATCGGTCACTCCCTATCCTTCACTTCACTTTATCGCGTTAACAAGTTTGTACAAGTTACTTTTATTCATCAGTGAAGACATATCCATGCTTTATTTTCATGTACATATATGTAGAGACTTATTCTGCTTTGTCCGTACCATATTGTCCTAGAATCATATTGCTAATATAATATATAGTTAGTAAAACAATTTAATTTGAGAAAAGAAACAGTCTGGGACACAAACATTAAATAAGTTATATAGTTATCAATAAAATAATAATTCACAATTTCCTTACCCAGATCTTTTAGCTGTATTGTCAAATAAAGTGGATTCTTTAATTGATTCCTGAGTTGATTTGAGTGAATCAGCTCTATTCTTCATGTTTGCCGGAAGATTAACAGACATTGGAATGGCTCCTCCGTGAACCCTATTTGTTCTAGTAAAATAAATAGTTAAAATATTTTCAATTAATTGTCAAACTATTTCACATAAAGAAACTTCAAATAACTAATTTCTTTAGAAGTTTTATTGTAATTATTTAGTAAAGTGAACTTCTTCTTGTTCTTGTTCTTGTTATTCTTTATTATTTAGTTATTATCTGTTTCGGCCAATTAAAAAAATGTAAAGAAAATTTATTATAAAAAATTATATTTGTGAAATTTTTATAATTTGAAATTTGTTTTGCTGGAACAGTTTATTTAGAATGTTTTGACTTGAAATTTGATTAAGTGAATAAAATTTATAATAATCTTGAATTATTTTTGTTCTTCAATATCATTAATGAATTACTTGTCAACGCAAGATTGTGAATTTGTCAAAATCAGGATTTATAATGAAATTAACGGAATTAATGATTATCTATTAAAAATAATATTTGGAAATATTGGTCAATGTATTAGTTGTCATATTATAAGGGATTTTCGTTGTCAAATAAATCCATATGCTTTTATCAAATGTACTTGCCAACCTTCCACCAGTTTATCTTCATCGACAATGGATGGAATTTATATGTATAAAGATCAAATTAGAGTTAGATCTAGTGGGATACCAGGATCTGCAGCTGTGACATCTGTTAAAATTGACTATAGTGATTCAGTACAAACATTTGTTGGTGACATTGGCTTTGATGTAGATGAACCGATGCTGTTAAGAAGGATTTAGTCAATTTGGCAATTGATCGATGTGAAAGTCGTTAGATTCCTTGATGATCAATCAAAAGGACTTGCATTCGTTTCAAAGTCAAATCTCAATCGGCAACTAATAGAGGAAATATTATCATTCTTATTGTTATTATCATTATTATTATTGATTATAACATACACATAACAATAGCACTGATTTTAATATAAATACACTCTAATCAAGCCTATATACTACAATATATTTTGACTGAATCACTCGAATCATCAGGTAGAATTGAAATTCAAACTACATGGATTTTAATTGCTTTTTCAAACAAACTAATTCATTAATTTTTCAAAAACATATTCTGATTTTCCAATATAAATTTTGTTTTTTAAAATCTCAAATTTTATTTAAATTATATTAAAATAAAATAACATGCATTTACATTTATTTTCATCCATGTAACACTTCAAAAACAACAAAACAAACAAAAAATAGTGTTCAGTCGATAGTGATCAGAACTTGATATCGGAGAGGACTGGTATTCCAATGTATGTAGCATTGCAGCTATTATAAAGAACTTAAGTAGTATAACATATGTTGGATTTTATATTTTTCTTCTTCTTCTTCTTCTTCTTCTTCTTATTATTATTATTATTATTATTATTATTATTATTATTATTATTATTATTATTATTATTATTATTATTATTATTATTATTATTATTATTATTATTATTATTATTATTATTATTATTATTATTATTATTATTATTATTATTATTATTATTATTATTATTACCAAAACAATCTGCTTCCAGAATATAGAATTTAATGTTAAAATTAACATCAAATTAATTAAATAAAGAAGTAAAATAATAGTGATTACTGTGAATAGTAAGAAAAGAAACATAAAACATAAAAGTATAAACCTCCTGTCAATTGAACGTGACTCATTTAAGTGTTCTTTGCTTCTCCATTCATTTTCTATGGCTTCTCGACATCCAGGACATTGTATAGAATCTAAAATATCAGTTTGAGAAAAGTCAACTTCACTTCCTTCAATAACAGTTGCTTCCTCGCAAATTGAAAATTCTTTTCTCGTTGGATTTTTCAAAAATAAAGACTTATCTTTAGTACCTGAAGCCGATGAACTATTAGAGTCAATAGAAGCCGGTTGATGAGAAAGTAAGGAATGATTTAAGTCTTTGTGGGGATTATTGCGTATCAATGGTCTGTGTTTTGTAAACAGAGAATGGGCAGTATTTTGAGAGTCGGAAGAATCAGATTCTGTTGTCGTCGTTATTGAAGTGTTTGTCATAATTGATATCGGTTCAAGATAAGATGAACCGGGTTCAGAGATATTCGATTTGATGTTTGTATTCCAAACCGCTTCTGGTGGTTCTGATTCTATTCTTGTCGAAAAATTGTGACTTTGATGGGGAGCTTAAGAAAATAAAAAATAAAATATTTATAAAATATTTATATACTATATACTGTAAGAAAATCTATCAGAAATTATAATTGAACATATTTAATTATCCAAAAATTAATTACAATACCCTAATTTCATTTAAATTCATAAATTGTATATTTCAGAAGTTATAATGAAGCTATATTCTCATCAAGCAAAGTTTGAAATTCCAGCTAAATTTGAAAATGAATGATAGATTAAAACAAACAATAGAGTTTCAGTAGCCAAATTTCTATAACTTTTCCAGTTTATACACTAATAAAGACTTATTATTATCTTTGATTATTGAAATTTATATTATTGTTATTGTTATTATTATTATTATTATTATTATTATTATTATTATTATTATTTTATTATTATTATTATTTTATTATTATTATTATTTTATTATTATTATTATTATTACTATTATTTTATTATTATTATTATTTTATTATTATTATTATTTTATTATTATTATTATTATTATTATTATTATTATTATTTTATTATTATTATTATTTTATTATTATTATTATTATTATTATTTTATTATTATTATTATTATTATTATTATTTTATTATTATTATTATTATTATTATTATTATATTATATTATATTATATTATATTATATTATATTATATTATATTATATTATATTATATTATATTAATATTATATTATATTATATTATTATTGATAAAAACGTTAAAATTATTATCAAAAAAAATATTTAATTTTTATTATACGAATATTTTTATTAAAATCATTATTTAATTTGTTGTCTTTTTAACCTTTGAAAATATATATATACCTTCAAATATATGAATTATTTCAAAGCTGAGAGAAATGAGCTCTTATTATCAACTAATAAATTTTAAAAACCAAATGCTTCATAAGCGTAAATTAAATTTTTTAATTAAATACGATAAATTATTTTTTATGCGTTTTTGAAGTTATGCATTTTTCCCCTTCGGTCAAGAAAAGGACTAAGCTTTGTCAAATCTAAACCAACCAGATATTTTTGAATAGAAAATCATTTAAACCACAAGGTCCCATTTCAAAAATTTCAAAATATTAAAAGCAAAAAACGTTATTAAACTTTATATTAATTAAGTAATTTTATGTTTTTTCAATTTCTCTGCCAACTCTTAATGTTTTTTTGGTTTTATGCGCTTTTCGAAAATTATGGAACGTATCTGTATTTATTCAACGTAAGTCGTGTCTTTTTTATGGGATTTTTGTGCGGTTTTCTGATGAACCTATCTACCGCATTAAACAAGAATTGAATTTATATGATTCACGAATTATACAAAGTCAATAAAATATTTTTAATAAATCCATTTATTTTTCACCGAATAAAAATAAAATATTCAATTAATAAATTAGAATATAGAATAAAATTTCTTAAAATAATAAACTTATTTCTCTAAAAATTATTTATTTCATATTTAGTTTTTAAATTTAATATCAACTGAAAATATTGAAATTAAAAACTCCATTAAAAAACTTAGAAATAAAGTTAAAAAAACATTCAATATGAAATGATAATATAAATTTATGAAAAATCAAAACTGCCTGTTCACCTTATGTTAAATTAAAGAAAAAAATAAATCGGATTTTTATTTCATCATTTAAGTAGTCAAAGCTCAAAAATTAGAATTTTTTTTTATTTAAAAAGTATATTTTTAGCTGATTTCTCACTAACTTTTGGAATAATTATTTAAAAAGAAATAAGTAAAAATAAATTTTTAGAATGAAATTTAAATTTTAACTCATAATTAGATTTATAAACTAATTTTCGTAATCGGTTTTCTTTACCAAATGACTGAGATTTGACAGAAAATTACCAAAACTCACAGAAACCAGAAATTATTTCAAAAAATTTTCTCTACTAATTTTCAAGAATTACGGATTTTAATAACAGAAATACTATTTTCTACACAATTTAACTATGAATCAGATTTATTTAAGGTATTCATAGTCAAATTGTGTAGAAAATATTATGTCGCTTATAAAGAAATCAGAGGTGAAAAGCAAAAAAAGTCCTTATAAGAAATACTATTGCTAATACTAATACTTTAACGTACCAATACTTTTACTACTTATTGGTTTGTATCAGGTATTTATATATGATGGATATTTGCATTTCTATTTGTGATTGAATTTTAGCTTTAATTTACTGCAATTAGTCTGAGTTATTCAATTAATATATTATTGTGATTCTCAATAGTTTACATGAAATAATCATTCTATTTAACCGAGCTTATTTCCATCAATTCTCAACCAATTCTACTGAATGGGAATTTCACCATAACTTTAACTTAGCCTCGCATGATGGAGTTTGCTGAATAAATTTTCAAACTCATAAAGCCTTTTATCTATTTATAATTAAAAACTAATCATAAACTGACAATAATAATAATAATAATAATAATAATAATAATAATAATAATAATAATAATAATAATAATAATAATAATAATAATAATAATAATAATAATAATAATAATAATAATAATAAATTAATAATAAATAATAATAAAAATAGTAAATAATAATAATAATAAATAATTAATTATTATAATGATAAAAAATAAAAAAAAGAAAGTATTTTGACATCTATGGAAGGGCACCAGTATGGCAGATCTAATATGACATATTTAAAAACTCAGTATCTCGGTAATATAATTTATTGGAAAGAGGGTGTAAAAAAAGTTCTTAGAACGCAGGCATTAAAAAAGCTATAAAACTGTTGAGTTTCCTGTTATTTGAGTTTATGCTATAAATTAGATAAAATATTTTCTCATACTGACATGAAGCTCTGGAATGCTTTTGATGAGAAAGTAATTGTCAATACATATGATTTTAATTATGGAAATGAAAGCATAAATAAATAATTTTGGAATATAAATATCCCATCCAATACATCTATAGTAAAATAAAAATGGATGATTACAAAGATTTGAAATATTTGTTTCAGGAAAAAAATTAAAAATAATAGCCATAATTTCAATTGTTTTTTTCAATTAGTTCTTCGTAAAGAAAGCTTAAAAATGTAAAAATGCAATTTGATATTTGTGGAACTTTTCAAGCGTCGAAAGAGGCTTTGCATGATGAATTTGATTCAGACAAAATATACGAAAAAATTATAAGATAAGATTCTTACAAAGAATTAAGACATATTTATCAAAAAATTTTATTGAGGTGGATAAAGTATTCCAATATTGGAAAAAAGCAACGATAAGCAATAAAAAATAATTATTTACATAATAATCTTAATTATTTGAGGTAATAAAATATAACTGACTCATGCTTATAACGCTTTTTAAAATTTTGGTCCAATGGTTTTGAAACTACTTTGCTAATAAGAAAACGTTGATAATAATAATAATAATAATAATAATAATAATAATAATAATAATAATAATAATAATAATAATAATAATAATAATAATAATAAAAATAATTATAATAATAATAATAATAATAATAATAATAATAATAACAACAATAATAATAATAATAATAATAATAATATTAATTATAAAAATAATAATAATAATAATAATAATAATAATAATAAAAATAATAATAATAATAATAATAAATAATGAAAGATTATTAGAAGCTTATGATCTTACCAGTTGTATTGAAGCCCCCATTGTTCTTCATTGGAGGAAGAGTCATAGAATTCAGTACAACCTTGTCACTGTCTAATGACTTATGGAAAGATCTGTTGCGATTATCTGACTATAACATTCTCAATGCTAAAAAATCAACAATAAATTCAAGTTACTCGGTTTAATGATCTCGTGTTTGATTTTGGTTTATATTTATCTGAAAAAATAGACAGATCCGTACTGTTAGGTGACAACGGTTTGGTAACTGATGTTTCAGCTTTCTGACGCAACACAGTAATACGAACCTGATCAGGATATTGATGCAACATTTTCATTGCTTGAGTCAAGGTGTATCCACGTAAGCTGTGTCCGTTAATGCTCAATATTTGATCTCCAGACGACAGTTTTGATACACCGGAAGCAACCGAAGCCGGATTAATCGAGTCGATGAGAATAGGTTGATCTATCGAGTCATCAGTTCCCGATATAACAATGCCCCAGGGTTGACAAGGCAATTCACGTTTTAAGTCAACCGTAAAAACGCCAAAATCTGATTGACTAGTTCCGGAACTGGACTCTAAAATAGAAATTTCACAGATATTTTACTTTATTTTCTACCTTTATAAAAGAATAATAATAATAATAGATTTCTAAATTTTAGTAGTAATTTTCATCAGATATCTAACAACTGAAGTTATTGAAATAGTTTTATTTATTAATTTTGTTATTAATTAATTTACTAATTAGCTTTCTCAACCAATATAATGTTTTGTGAGAGTTTCTAAAAGAAAATAGCGACTACAGAGATAGTTTTAAAGTTGTTTTTTAAAATTGCTTTTAACATATTTTTAGGATTTAATATACAAACTTTACTCATTAAAACAAATACAACAGTAAAATATCAACTTCATCACAATAAATATCATTAAATAATTTCTTTAATTGTACGGTTTTTATGATAAATTTTGTTTTAATCTTTTCAAAAAACCCTTAATAAAGATGAGCTATGAATATTAATAATGTAATAGTAATCTATTCATTAAATCTAAATGTCTTATTATATAATAAAAATTAAATAAATTTATCCTTCGACAATTATATGGAAATATTACTGTATAATCTAGGAGAGCGAATTATATTATTGAAATATGAAAGATGTCCTTATATAGAGCTACTGATTCTTATTTATATTTTTTATACAAATTTGGCTATCTATTAACAATTAAAACAAATTTACATTTTTTACTACACAAAGGCAAATTACCCCAGCTTTACATTTATTTATAATTTAAATAAAATTAAGTTTTATTTCTTCAGTGTATAGAAACTACTAAAAGTTTTCTGCATTTAAATAACACAAAAGAATAAATGATTTATTTTGTCAACACTTTTAATATCAAAATAATTTCATCTTACTTGGCAGAGGAGAGCCCTTTTTAATTCTAACAGTAAGAGAATCGGAAGAATTCTGCAATAGATGCACTGCTTCTGCTAATGTACATTTTTCTATGGGTTTCTTGTCGAGTGCCAATAAGAGATCTCCAGGAGCAATGCAACCGCATCTACTAGCTGCGCTTCCAGGTAACACTTTACTTATCAACAAAGGCTCACCAGTTGTTCTTGTGACAAGGGCTAAAAGTTCATTGAAAATAATAATAATAATATTAATAATAATAATAATAATAATAATAATAATAATAATAATAATAATAATAATAATAAATAATAATAACAAATAATAATAATAATAATAATTATTAAAATAATGACATTACTAATAAAATAATTATTATAATTTAATATTTGATTGATATTATCAAGTGTAATAATTTAAAGATAATCTTCTAATTGACATTTTATTAAAATTCAAGATTTGAATGACGGCTTCGTCAAATATTATAAATGTGATTTCACGTTCATATTTTGAAGAAAGCTTGAATGGGAAATGCAAAACTGATAAAAATTTATCCGAAAATTTCTTATTTATCACATTTACCAGTAAAATGTGATTATGGTTCCCAAAACATCTGGAATAATGTTTCCTTATGGTTAGAATTTCATTGAAAATTAATTAACCAAAAACCTCTATATTTTGTTCAATTGATAAAATTGCAATTAAATTACAATAGAATATTCACTGAAAACCTTTCAAACATTAGCGTTATTACACAGATAAAAACGCGAATTAATAGAAATATCATGAGTTGCCATTCGTAGCAGTATCAAATGCAATAAAGTTACTTAAAGTTGATGTCTCTTTCCAATTTATATTACGCTTACTAGTATGACCCAAAACCTTTAATTAACTATGTTGATGTTCTCGAGCCCCGACATGATAAGAAGTCTCTCCAATGTCTATTGTTACACTATTTATCAATAGTCGTTGTTCTGTGAGATTATTTTCAAGCCTTGTAACCTTCAGCTATATGTTATACTGTATATCTTATTCGTAAAATGTATTTTAAAACGGGCAGTTCAAATCTTGGTTATCAATATAAATGTCATGCGTGCAATGCCACATACACTGTAATGACTGTTCGTAATTCCACTCTCAATTTCTCGATCACAGTCGACTTAGTGAATTGATTGATATTAGTAAAAGCAATTTTGTGCTAGATGATGAAAATAAATGTAAAATAGTTTTGTTTAAAAATTTAAAAATATTTTATTGAGAATTTATTAAAATTTTGTTAAAGTCCCGATTTCATAACATTTTTTAGTATAATATGTTTTAAAATTTAAAAGAACAAATAATTTATTCTATATAATTTATTGTGTATGTTTCAAGTTCGACTCTACCTGACGATGGCAGTGAGTCTGTCGAAATATATTGTAGTATATATGTTGGATTAGAGCTTTTTATTTAATTAAAAAACAATTAAAATCGTTCTATTAATTTTTTTGTCATTAGTGTATTGAAATTTAATTAAAAAAATATTGCAATAATAATGACATATTTTGTACAAATAAATAAGCGTTATTGTTTTTTTATAATTCTTTAAATTATATTTTGATAATATCAAAATTTTAAAATTTATTGCTACGGATAAATATACCTAAATAAATAATAACCGGATGAAACTAAGTCTGAGAAATAAGAAAAATGAGAAAATAACCGACTAACAAAAACATTCAAAGTATCTAGAAAAGCTTGTTCTTGTTGGCAAAAACTCGTTTACGATTCTTGACAGCTAGGTGACATATACGGTTGGAAATTTGAAGAACTTCTTTTAAATTTAGTTACAAATTTCTCATCTGCTAAAGATACATTATATATATATATATATAAAGTAAATATTTATAGATCAGGAAGTTTCCAATCTTCCGAAATCAGTCTCACCATTATAAAATGCTATATTTTAAGTAAATGAAATTAAAACAACTGAAAATTGAGTTTAAAACTGCAATAAACACCAAATCATATAAAACGACATTTTTAAAAATCGAAATTTCTTTGAGAATATCCTAATTAAATTGAAAGAAAAGAAAACTTTTCATTCTGCATAAAATATAATTTCCATCATATTTTCACAGATTAATGGCTTTTTCTCTAAGTAAACAAACTCCAATGAATTCATGTGAAATTTAAACAAAAAAACTCAACAAAAATCTACTTTCACTTAAATAAATAAAATTTTAATTAACTATAACAAATATTTCTGTTTTGAATTCGATTTGATTTTTGTCAAAAAAATTTATATTTGCTTTTCGAAACAAACTCATTTTTATTAATAAAAAATAAATAATCATTAAACTTCACCCCGATAGGAGGGATTTAAATTAAAAATAAATAAATAAAAATTTTCTAATAATAAAAATCTAAGAATTATTGATTAATATTTAAATAATCTAGACGAATTGAAATATTTTGTTTTAATTGGTATAAAAAAAGAAAGTTAATTTTGGCATTATTTGCCCTTTGTTTTTAGCAAAACCTACGTAGTACTTTTTTGATATAAAAACTGCTGAATATTTCCATGTTTGATTTTACTCCATATTATATAGCATTTAGTATTTTAGAAAGGTTTAATTTTAAACAAAACACATTTGAAAAGATTAGATATAAATAAAATATTCAGTAATACCTTTTCATAAAGTATTAAATTTAATTACATTTAAATGTTAGTTGGCGAAACAAGAAATGTTATTGGAGGAGTAATTGGTTGGTTTTAAAAAAAAGAATACAAATTCTTACCTACACTCGGTGATCCTTCAAAATTACTGCAGAGAAAATATTTACTATTAGGTAATTATGAAGTAGAGAATGGAATAAAGACACCAAGACAAATAAGTGGAACAACTTGAAGTCTGCAGTTTTTGTTATGAGACAGAAAACTTCTGATCAGAACAGAATGGTCCTATTTTACTATTTATTAGCGTTTTGAACATGATTGCGTTGAAGTTACACTATTAAGGTTAATTCAAGTTTTCGACAACTCCAGACACTCAGGTGCATAAATGTTCAATTAAAGCTATTATTATAGACCTACATCCTAACGGTTACTTATTCTTTAGACGTAGGCGCCATAGCTGATTCCATTTTCATATTTTTAGCACATGAATGCTATATATTCATTAAAAATACAAATTAGGTCATGGAATAGCACAAACGACTTGCAATCTCACTACTACTTTTGAGGAGGGAAATATTGTAAAAAACGGTTCAACTTTGATTTTTTTTTGCAATATGTATGACAACTTAGAAAATAAGGAAAGCTGTTGGTCTATCGGTACTTGAAAATGTAATATTGAAAACATCAGTAACAACAAATCTACGCATGACAATTCAAAGACCAAGCAAAGAGGTAAACATAAGTCATTCAGCAATTCTGGTTTCAATTATAGTTAGCTTTTAAATTTTTTTTGTTTAAACTGATCTATTACCGTTTGAAGTTATAATTTTCACAATAATTTATTTATAAGGACGAATATTATTTTTTATATCCATGTCATTATTTTGTCCGGCGATTGCTATTGAAGCAATCAAATGAAGAATATTATTTAATTAATAATTAAAGCTATTTTGACATGCCATATATTGTCAAACCCTGTTTAGTCATATAATACTGCTTCTCACAAAGTTGTATGTTAGAAAATCTTATTTTTTCTCTACAAAGCTTTCCTCAAAAGTACTTAAATTTTACCCGTGGACAACAAAACGAGCATAAACACGTGAAATATAAGGGTGACAAGAGGGATGCAAATTTTGATGAAATTATTGATAAGAATGGAAAGTTTAAAGCAGGAAGGAATCCATCACGCCGAAATCCCTAACAATCTATTACACCTCATTCTTATGGCTCTACATTCTGTTAACCCAAGAACTTAAAACAAATAACCATTTAATATGTAGAGACTTTGCAGATTGGGCTTTAGAGCAACCTGAAACAGATCCAGTATTTCATGAAAAACTCATTTTCAGCGATGATGCCAATTTTCGAAAAAATAGCTTCATAAATAAGTAAAATTGTCGATTTTATTAATTATTAATAGTCCAATATCTTGAGATCTGATGAGCAATAATAAACATATTAAAGACTATCTCCATAACACATCCAAATGATTTGCAAACCTTTGGTAGGTATGGTCATTTACTTGACTGTGGAAAAGTACTTCATCATAATGGATATGCAACTCTTCATCTACCTCAAACATTTGCCTTAAGCGGTTCTTGACAAAATCTTACAATCCAGCAACATGACGAAAAAATAAAAAAAACATTCGCAGACTTCAAAATAATAAAAATTTATAATCAAAAAAAAAAATTTTGTGAAATTTATTAAATAATTTTCATGTCTTAAGGTTGAAATTCAAATGGAAAAAAGGCAGAGAAAATTGTTCTTATACAGTTTGAAAACAAAGGAAACAAAATAATATTTAATTGCTATGTCAGAAAACGTCTTTTATAGATTCCCCAAAATCCTTATTCTTTTTTCCTGATTCTTGATTTTATCTATACGACATCGGTATCAAACAATAAAGATGACAAAACAATAACAAATTAATAACAATAATAATAATAATAATAATAATAATAATAATAATAATAATAATAATAATAATAGTAATAATAATAATAATAATAATAATAATAATAATAATAATGATAATAATAATAATAATAATAATAATAATAATAATAATAATAATAATAATAATAATAATAGTAATAATAATAATAATAATAATAATAATAATAAAATAATAATTAAATAATTAAATAAATTTGGCAACGATTTAATTAAAAGATAACGCCAATAAAAAACCTTTCGTACGATATATTTCGATAGCACAGCTATCATCTTCAGGTACTCAAAACCAACTAAAAATATTTTGAATTAACATTTAATTTAAACAAATTATTTTTTATTAATTTAATTTTTTAATAAATAAATATTTTTAAAAATATATTTTAAATTAATTTAAAATTTTAAAAATTTTTTTACTTATATTCTAATTTTTAAAAATAAATGTAATTTAAAATTTTCAATTATTTTAATAATGTTAAAAAAACAAACATGATTTAACATACGTAAACTATTTAAAAACATTCAAAATATTCGTAGTCATAGCACTTTGCACATTAATCTTTGGATCCAATGACCTTATCAGCAATGCTTCACATGTCACTCGTTCCCAATAACTATTAAAACTTCTCAGTAATAATAGTAATAATAATGATAATAATAATAATAATAATAATAATAATAATAATAATAATAATAATAATAATAATAATAATAATAATAATAATAATAATAATAATAATAATAATAATAATAATAATAATAATAATAATAATAATAATAATAATAATAATAATAATAATAATAATAATAATAATAATAATAATAATAATAATAATAATAATAATAATAATAATAATAATAATAATAATAATAATAATAATAATAACAATAATAATAATAATAATAATAATAATAATAATAATAATAATAATAATAATGATAATAAAAGAATTTGCACTTGATGAAGTTGTGCTCATTGGTTTATCATATTTATATATAATACAGAAAATAATAACATGTTTAATTATTCAATTTTAGAATTACGGGAAAAATTGATCACTTTTACATTGTTCATATTATACTAAGTCCATAAAAATGTTTTAAAAAAGCGACAAATCAAAGATTTAATTGTATTCCTCGCAATCAAAGACGATTATTAATATTAATATTAATATTAATATTTTAATACTCATAAAATATTGGAATAAATTTAGTTTCTGAGACTCAGGAAAATATTTCTCTTTACATCCTATTTATTAATTAAACTAATAATATTAATACTATTCATCACAATTATTTAAAAGAAAAACCAAAATTTTTTTTTAATAAATCCGTAAATTGAAATAATAAAATTAACTAATTAATTCATTAAAACAAAAAGATTAACTTTTAATTTGATCATTAAGATTTTACGAAAAAGAATTTTATTTAAAAAATCATTTTTAAAATCAAAGAAAAGTTTTGAAATGGCTTGACAGTTTCTAGGAAACTAATCTTGGATAATTTATTATCAAAATAAACTAAATAAATAGATTAGACAATTAATTATTTACTAAATAATATTTTTCAAATTGTTTTGAATTGATTTTTTTATTAAAGTTAATTTTAATTTTAATTTTCATTAATGATTCATTTATTGGCATTTAAAAATATTTGCTGAATTTTAATTTTAAATTGGACAATAAAGTACTAAAAATAATTGTAAATATTTTAAAATTAATCTTATAATCTTCTAATGTTTTTGTTTATCTTCGTTTTGACTAAAAATAAATGTTTTATGCATTTAGCACATTTCATTTTGCCTATTTTTAAAAAAGACAGTGCAGTGTATTTGTGTTTTAAAGAAATGATATGTTAAGAATTAAATAAAATAATACATTATTTTTAAATATTTTTTTTAATTTTAAAGATTGAAGGAAGGTATTGCAAAATATACTTTGCAAGTAATCAGACAGATAGTTTATTTTGTAAAAAGAAAACATTGTTAAAAATTAAAGTCAAATTATAAAATGAATTTTCCCAACAACAGGACAACACCAGATTTCATATTTGGAAAAAGGACAATAATATTTTGATAATTACAAAGTCAAAACACTTCTGAAGACATCACATAAGCAAGATTTGATTGTCGTTAAAAAGTTTTCAGAAAATTTTGCAGCAATGATCAATTATAAAATTTATTGACCAATGAAATTCGAACAACATCCTCATATTCCAAGAATTCGGAGGAAATAAATCTCAAAGTTTGCTCCAGAAAAAGAAATGATTTTTTTAAAAAATTAAATAATAATGTTTTGTTACTAAGACTGTGAAAATATTGCTGTTTAAAATTTGTATTATATTTAGAATTTTTCTAAATAATTTTTATTGTTGATGATAAAAGAGACTGTTGACAAATTGATTAAAAATTATAAAGCTCCATGTTTTGGAAAGTCTTAGTGTAATTTGACAAATGAGTGTAAATTGAGTGTAATCTAAATAATAGTAAAAATGGATATAAAAAATTGATCCTAAATATGTGTTAGTATTGCCGTGCTCTGAAGGTTTTACAAATTATAAAATGAAGTTAAGTAAACACATAGGAAATTTAGAGTATAAGATCGTCTCTAATTCGTGTAAGGTACGCAATATGTTTATTAATAAATCAAAAACTCCAGTTGATTTGTGTTCTGATCTCGTTAATCAATTTACATGTAATGGATGTAATGCCACATACATTGGAGAGACTTCCCGTCATCTCTGTACTCGAGTTCAAGAGCATTGTCGATTAAAGGGTTTGACCAATATTAGTGAGCACAATAGAGGCTGTAAAAGTGAAATAGGAATGTCTGATTTTAGAATTTTGTTGAAAAGTTTTAATAATATTGGGAACGCGTTGCTGATAAGGTCATTGGATCCAAAGATTAATGTGCAAAGTGCTGTGACTACGAATGTTTTGAATGTTTTTTAATTGCTTAAGTATGTTTATGTATTGTTTTTTTAAAAAAAACTTTTTTTAATAGTATTAAAATAATTTAATTTATAAATTACATTATTTTTTAAAATATTATAATATTTATATAAATAAAATTTTAAAATTAGTTAAAAGTATTTGAATAGTTTTTAAATGTTTATTTATTACAAAATTAAATTAATATAAAAAAAATAATTTGTTTAAATTAAAAGTTAATTCAAAATATTTTTAGTTGGTTTTGTGTACCTGAAGATGACAGTTATGCTGTCGAAATATATCGTACAAAGAGTTTTCTATTGGCATTATGTTTTAATTAAATCGTTGCAAAATTTATTTAATCATTTATTTATAATTAATGTTTAACATTTTAAAGAAAATGCATTTCTCTGTTTACCACAAATGTCATGTAATAACATTTTATTATTAAAAGATACAAAATTTTATTATATTTTCATATAACTTTTATCAGAAAGGAATTACTCAACTCAAGAATTATTAAATTTTGTATTGAAGTGATCAGAACCGATTTTATGATGAAATATTTCATTTTATGAGACAACATTGTAGAAATTGGTATATGTAGTTTGTTTTCTTTAATTAAGTTTTATTTTAAAAATTAATAAATTTAATTAAGTTAACTTCTTTGAACGTCATCAGTGTATTACATTACCATGCTCTTAAAGAATCTTACCATTTTATCATATATTTGTGTTGTAGTATTTTTTTGTACTGATTTTTTAAAAATAAAGTTTTTTCTACATATATATATATATATATATATATATATATATATATATAGTACGTAAACACAACTTGTGCTAGGTTGGAGACATTCGCAACATCATCAAGCTGGATCTCAAAAATAAGTAAGAGGAATATTTGCGTTTTTAAATAACAAATATTATTATGGGTATTCAATTATTGTTGCATTAAATAATGAATAAATAATAAAAGAAATTACCAACTAAACAAACAAACTATTATAATAACAAAATAATATATTTTTCTAATCGTTCGAGTGTTCCATCACCATGATATATGCTTCAATAAATCACACGTTAATTGGCCTATCGATGCACCACTTGTAATAAGTTAACTTCAAAAAACACAATCCATATTATGACTACATCTCTAATCATTTTCTACTTATAACTTAATTGCATATAACCATGATATTTATTAAACTTCATTAGAAAGTTATCAGACTTTGATATATTAAACTAATAATATTATATATATGTATATATATAATTCGACTACAAAACCAATAAAAGAAAATCAAATTTAAATAATTTATTCCTTATCCCGGTTATGAATAGTTTGTCATAAAGTAAGCAGGAACAACAGAATTAAAACACATCAATCTAAAGTGTAATTCACACATAATAGTGAATTATAATTAAATTTTCAAATCATTTTTTGGACACTTCCAAATACCTTAAAATATTAGTTTTAAGTATATCTTTAAAAATTAAATAACAACTGTAAATATAAATTATGTAAATTAGTATTTTCAAATTAACACATTAAATATATTGTGTAAAATGTTGAATGTTTTATAAATTTCAAATATTAAATTTAGTATGTTAATGTGAATGTATGAAGAATGAAATCTGTCCTTCCAAAAATATAAATATTTTACACTTTAAAAGAATATCAAAAAAATCATTGATATCATTACTAATTCATAGTTAAATATTTTTTAATAAATTCAATTTAAAATTAAAGAAGTTCTTATAATACAAATAATCATATAATATAAATAGGTATATTTATATTATATGATTATTTGTATAAATCTATTAAATCAGTAATTATATCGGAATAGCCAAAAATTTATTAAATGAAGTTGATTTAATATTAGCTAGCAAATAGTGAATTAGATGAAGTTTTAAATAAGACTACTTGAATTCTTATTGCTAGAGTTATTCTCATTGTCAATTAAAATAATATTTCAGTCACTTAAGTAGTGTATAATAAGGGTATGCCCCGTGAATATTTAGCTTCAAAAAGAGACCCCTTAAAAAAAATTTTTTTGGGTGGAGGGGGGGGGTAAATTTATTTAAAAATTATTTGTTTTAATGAACGAAAATTTTTTTCTTAATTATTCGTTTTAATGAATTAATTATTTTTTAATTAAATGTTTTGTTTAAATTTTCAAATTTAAAATTTTTAAAAAAATTTTTAATTCACGATAAAAAAGCCTAAGTATTTTTTCTCGAATTAAAAGCCTAAAAATAAAAATTGTCTTAAATCTCCTACGATTGGTCGTACTATAGTGAGGGGCATTTTCGAATAAAATTGTCTCAAATCACCTTCCGATTAAAAACCTAAAAATATTTCCTCGAATAAAAAGCCTAAGTATTTTTTCATACTTAAAAACCCATAAAAATAAAATTGGCTCAAATCGCCTGTCGACTACAAAGCCTAAAATATATTTGCTCAATTAAAACTCCTGAATAATTTTTTTTTTATTTTAATTACTTTAATTATTTGTTTTCATCCAGTCAATAATTTTATTTATTTTTTAATAATATTATTATTAAATTAAATTGCTTGTTTTAATGAAGTGAATTAAATAATTATTTATTATTTTATAATTATTTACAGTTTGTCCAATACAACTCGGTCGATTTAAACACACCGATTCCTTATTTAATAACACAGAGACCAAATCATTGCGATTTATAATGATTTCCGAAAAGTTGGTTTTGAGCAATAATTAATTAATTTGTTTTCGGAATTACATAATCTTAAATTAATTCGTTTTTTAAGATTTTCAACGGTTTTTCCTTAGAGGCTCTTATTTAAAAGTTTATAATAGTTTTTATCTAAGTCATTGGTTGATTGCGCTCTAAGTTGTGTGTTAGTGTCTATATACTTTTTAAATATTGAATTTTGATTATATTTAACGGCTCTATGTATATGTGTAATTTTAATTTGTAAAGAAACAAAAAGCTGCAAAAGTCTCAAACGAAGAACATAATTCTTCTCTGGATAATGCGTTAGCATTATCTTCTTAACCTTAGAACCCGGAGCGCACATCTTTTCAGCAGCTACTGAAAAATCATTAAATTTATCATGAAGAAAGGTTGGGATTTCTAAATCTACTTCAAATGTGACAGCAAATGACAGTGATTCAAGATCCTTATTCAAAAAACTAATTACATTATTTAATTGATTAGTATCAGTAACCCATTCAAAACCTCCATATGGTAATGGTTGACTTAAAGCCCAACCGTAGAGATTATTGAGGTCAATGAAAAGCAGTTCGATGTTGTAATTAGATACTACGTGATGTTTATTAACAAAGGTTAATCCACCACGGATTCATCCTTCAAAAATATTATACATCTTCATGTCAGTGAGAAGTTCAATTGGTTCTTCAAGAGTTATAAGAGTCGATGCCCAAGACATACCGGGAATTCCATAAAAGTTAAGTGGTTCCAATCGGTTATGAGCTAAGGTCTTTGAACGAAATTGCTGGAAAAAGTCAGTCAAAAGAAAAACATCAAGTTTGAGGTAAACCATCATATAATCAAGTAAAGAGTTACAATTGGTTTCTTCCCAAATAGATTGAGCCTATATTCGGCTTCAGTTATATCTTCCCAAATCGGTGGAAGTTCATATGTAGTTTCTAAAACTTCTTGAGAAGTTGCAAAGTTTAAAGGGAAAATGCCTTTAGTATCGATAATGCTACCTACAAAATTCCAAACGAGTTAAAGGAAGATTGTTCAATGTTTTAAATGCGTTACTTAATGAACCATTAATAAATTAACAATAATAAATGAATTTTACAGTTAATCCGCTGATTCTTGCCGACAAAGAAAGGAACTTCTCTCTTGCTATAGGAATACAACTTATTTTTCACGTGTTAAAATCACTCATATCATACTTGAGGATATGGTGAAGATCATACTCTCTCAAATTATGAAAAATAACTGGAAATTCAAACCTTATATGCCAATTTCGACCGGTTTAATATAATTAATAATAATGTATTAAATAAAAATAAAAATAATATTAAATAAATAATTAAATAAAAATAAAATAATAAATAATTATTTAATTCACTTCATTAAAACAAGCAATTTAATTTAATAATAATATTATTAAAAAATAAATAAAATTATTGACTGGATGAAAACAAATAATTAAAGTAATTAAAATAAAAAAAAAATTATTCAGGAGTTTTAATTGAGCAAATATATTTTAGGCTTTGTAGTCGACAGGCGATTTGAGCCAATTTTATTTTTATGGGTTTTTAAGTATGAAAAAATACTTAGGCTTTTTATTCGAGGAAATATTTTTAGGTTTTTAATCGGAAGGTGATTTGAGACAATTTTATTCGAAAATGCCCCTCACTATAGTACGACCAATCGTAGGAGATTTAAGACAATTTTTATTTTTAGGCTTTTAATTCGAGAAAAAATACTTAGGCTTTTTTATCGTGAATTAAAAATTTTTTTAAAAATTTTAAATTTGAAAATTTAAACAAAACATTTAATTAAAAAATAATTAATTCATTAAAACGAATAATTAAGAAAAAAATTTTCGTTCATTAAAACAAATAATTTTTAAATAAATTTACCCCCCCCCCCTCACCCAAAAAAAATTTTTTAAGGGGTCTCTTTTTGAAGCTAAATATTCACGGGGCATACCCTTATTATACACTACTTAAGTGACTGAAATATTATTTTAATTGACAATGAGAATAACTCTAGCAATAAGAATTCAAGTAGTCTTATTTAAAACTTCATCTAATTCACTATTTGCTAGCTAATATTAAATCAACTTCATTTAATAAATTTTTGGCTATTCCGATATAATTACTGATTTAATAGATTTATACAAATAATCATATAATATAAATATACCTATTTATATTATATGATTATTTGTATTATAAGAACTTCTTTAATTTTAAATTGAATTTATTAAAAAATATTTAACTATGAATTAGTAATGATATCAATGATTTTTTTGATATTCTTTTAAAGTGTAAAATATTTATATTTTTGGAAGGACAGATTTCATTCTTCATACATTCACATTAACATACTAAATTTAATATTTGAAATTTATAAAACATTCAACATTTTACACAATATATTTAATGTGTTAATTTGAAAATACTAATTTACATAATTTATATTTACAGTTGTTATTTAATTTTTAAAGATATACTTAAAACTAATATTTTAAGGTATTTGGAAGTGTCCAAAAAATGATTTGAAAATTTAATTATAATTCACTATTATGTGTGAATTACACTTTAGATTGATGTGTTTTAATTCTGTTGTTCCTGCTTACTTTATGACAAACTATTCATAACCGGGATAAGGAATAAATTATTTAAATTTGATTTCTTTTATTGGTTTTGTAGTCGAATTATATATATACATATATATAATATTATTAGTTTAATATATCAAAGTCTGATAACTTTCTAATGAAGTTTAATAAATATCATGGTTATATGCAATTAAGTTATAAGTAGAAAATGATTAGAGATGTAGTCATAATATGGATTGTGTTTTTTGAAGTTAACTTATTACAAGTGGTGCATCGATAGGCCAATTAACGTGTGATTTATTGAAGCATATATCATGGTGATGGAACACTCGAACGATTAGAAAAATATATTATTTTGTTATTATAATAGTTTGTTTGTTTAGTTGGTAATTTCTTTTATTATTTATTCATTATTTAATGCAACAATAATTGAATACCCATAATAATATTTGTTATTTAAAAACGCAAATATTCCTCTTACTTATTTTTGAGATCCAGCTTGATGATGTTGCGAATGTCTCCAACCTAGCACAAGTTGTGTTTACGTACTATATATATATATATATATATATATATATATATATATATATATATGTAGAAAAAACTTTATTTTTAAAAAATCAGTACAAAAAATACTACAACACAAATATATGATAAAATGGTAAGATTCTTTAAGAGCATGGTAATGTAATACACTGATGACGTTCAAAGAAGTTAACTTAATTAAATTTATTAATTTTTAAAATAAAACTTAATTAAAGAAAACAAACTACATATACCAATTTCTACAATGTTGTCTCATAAAATGAAATATTTCATCATAAAATTGGTTCTGATCACTTCTATACAAAACTTAATAATTCTTGAGTTCCGTAATTTCTCTCTGATAAAAGTTATATGAAAATATAATAAAATTTTGTATCTTTTAATAATAAAATGTTGTTACATGACATTTGTGGTAAACAGAGAAATGCATTTTCTTTAAAATGTTCATTCATTCATTCATTAAAACAAATAATTAAAATAAATTTTAGGGCGGGTCTTTTTTTTTAAAGCCAAATATCTACGGGGCATAGTACTCATTATACACTACTCACTTATGTCGAAACTTCATATTTAAATTCCAAATAATATTTATTTCAATAAAAAAATCATTTCTTCATAATTTGTGGCGATAAAACAAAATTTCTAAGACTCATTCTCCAACAGTTGTTATTAAAATTCATACAAACAATATTTAATAAACTATTTTTAAAAAATAAACTTATATAAATTGTTCTTTAATAAATTTAAAATAAATTTTTCTTAAATAAACTCTCCCTCTTTTTCTATTACACTTTTAAAATTAGCTTTTAAATAACGGATTTTTTTAGATTTTTTAGAATTTTTTAATATTCAAAATAATTATTCAAAATATTATTTATTTGCAAACATTTTATGAAAGAACGAAAAATGTAGAGCACTTGCACGTAAGCGTAAATGCGACAGGCGCGGAGATGTTAATATTTAGGGAATTTATAACAATGCATTTTTGTCTCGATTTCAAACATTATTTAACTTTAAATTATTCAATTACTCATTTTAAGATGACAAACCTTGAAGGTTTATGCCTAAACTACCACTTTGCTTTTTCAAGGTTATCTCGAAAATTGTCTCTTCCACTAATAATTGGGGATCTGGATCTCTTACTTCATACAAACTAGTGATGACGACTTTATTGGCTTCTATCAGTTGATTGTTTATTTGATCCAATGACCGTCCGATTGTGGCTAGACCATCTATCGCTTTAATATAATCACCTTCTATTAAAACACCACACAAATAGGCTGGCCTATCCCGTTGAATGTGATCAATCTGTGGACATTGAACTAATCGTTCTGTCGGATGATTACAGTGAGCCTTTAACGTAAATCCGAATGTTCCATGACTATCAATAGAAAGAATAACTTGCAACTCTTCGAGATGCGATCCATCAATTGAGACCTGCTGAACGGATTTGAGAGACGACTTTTTATGAGATTTAACATTGGAAAACAAAGAGGCTGAATTTTGAATAATTACAAAAATTCATAATCATCAAGAGAACATACTGGCACTTTTTGACAATTGATCTTTTTTCTGATCTTTCATCGACATAGTTTGTGAAAAAGAAAAATGTTCTGAATCTAATCCTAAAACTGATTTTGGACGATTGGAAAACGCGGCACACGAATTTGAATTTATGTTACGCAAGGAATTGGAACCTACATAAACTTCTGAGCAGTTGCATTGTAAATCTAGTGGATCTGAACCGACCAACGAATTAGTATTAGAAGTATTTATGTTGGTATCATCAGTAAGACTTAAAAGCTCTTTTGAATTGACTCCTTTCATTGTGGAGTGGTCTTGAATACCAACCAAAGACTTTTCTAAAAATTGAGACATTTGATAACATTTATTATTATTATTATTATTATTATTATTATTATTATTATTATTATTATTATTATTATTATTATTATTATTATTATTATTATTATTATTATTATTATTATTATTATTATTATTATTATTATTATTATTATTATTATTATTATTATTAAAGAATTTATGAAAAATTAATATAATTATTGTCAAGAACGATTCCAGAAGCAGTTATTCGTAACAATATGCATATTATCGTAAGTTGATAAAAACAATATAATAATATTAATTATTCTACTAATACTCTCAGAGGACTGGTGAGAAGCAACTGGATGCATTTTATTATACATTAATAAATTCACTATTTACCCGACTGATTCCATTTTAGTTGATCAAAGTGTATATTTGGAATAATCCTCAACTTTATTCTTTCTCTTTGACCACTTTTCAATGCTTCGATTGCATCATTTATTGTCATTTTATCTGTACGAAGGTCTTGAATAGCAGTAATTATTTGACCAATTTGCAAAACACCACATCTTGAAAAATATAATAAATCTATAATTTATTTTTAATCAAATTTATAACAATATAAATATATATTAATTAGAAAATTTTGATATTACAAGGAAAAACATTGGAAAATGTAACAATAAATAGTTTACAAAATATATTATTAAAACCTCATTAATGAAAAATGAAATGAAAGTTTTTTATCTAGCAAGATTGTAGGAATTCTCCAAAGAATATTACAGCCGCCCTAAGCTAATTCAAATCAACAGTAAAAATCAACAGTTTGAGTGGCTACCAGACTGCTCTGCCACAAACTTAATATGCTGCACTTCGCTAATGCTTTTTGATGATCAGTTCATTGACAGATCCTATAATTACAACTAATGAACCACGGAATCTTCAATAATTTAATAAAAATATACTATTCACTATAAAGTCCAACAATTAATATAACTCAATTATTAATGGCATCATTCATTTTCTTTCAAACTTAATTAAAGTTAAATTTAATTAAATTAATTAAAATTTATTAAATTTAAACAAAAAAATTGTTTTTTATTATTATGAAATTTTCTGTTATAATAATAAAAATATTTACATTAATAATATTAATAATAATAATAATAATAATAATAATAATAATAATAATAATAATAATAATAATAATAATAATAATAATAATAATAATAATAATAATAATAATAATAATAATAATAATAATAATAATAATAATAATAATAATAATAATAATAATAATAATAATAATAATAATAATAATAATAATAATAATAATAAATACAATAAAAAAGAAAAAAATTTTAAAAAATTTAACCTGTCTGCCACAGAACCCGCTTCGATATTTTCTATATAAAAAATTTGGGAATCAGTTCCATTGTCATGATAAGTTGCTATTGAGACTCCAAGACGTTCATTAACTTGTTTTTGTATTTCGACAATAATCGGCCTTCCAGATACTGCCGACATGTCTAAAAATGACGCTTTCAAATTTATCATAAAATAATTCTAAAAGTACAAGGAAATATCAACAAAAGTTAATGCTGAATTATATTATATTATAGTGTGTTAAAATGAGAGACATTTCTTTTTGGAAATTAAAAGCCTATTTGAAATCTTTCATAATTTTAAAATCCTTTCAAAACCACATTTTGAAATATAAAGATTTTTCATACTGTCATGAAAGCGCTCTGATGTATTTTTATTCATACCTCTTAAAAATCATACACAATATTACATTATAACATATTTATTTTTATATCTGGTAAAAGTTTCAGAATTTGTTATTTAACATTTATTTTGTTTGACTATATATTATAAATTTATAATACATTTTATAATAAATTTATCAAATTGTAAAAGTGATTTGACACTTTTGGGAAACTACAACAAATAATACAGTTTAAACTTATTAATTGAATTAAGCTAAACTTTTTGAAAAACACACATAATAAAAATTCTACATAAAAAAATTTGTTGATAATTTTAAAATTATTTGAAAGTTAAGAAAAATTTTCATTTTAATAAAACAAAAACGAATTAATAAAAACCAGAATATCGAAAATAATCTCGACACATTAAATACGATCAATCAGAATTATTTAGAAAATATAATAAAACTATAATAAAAAATAAATAAAATAGTTTTTATTTGTAATAAAAATAATAATTTCATATGAATTATTTGTTTTATCAATATCAATAATATTAGATTGTTACACAAATTTTTTTGATTTAATTGGAATGAATTTATTCGACAAATCAACAATTAAATTTTATTCCTTAAAATAATTACAAATTTAAAAAATTAATTTAAACCGGAAATTAATAATTAGTCCATTATTGAGGTTATTCACATATTTCACTAATATTTTTATTGTATTTTCCATCAACAAGTGTAAATGCAATATTTTTAATTATTTATGTTAATTTTATCTATTAGTTATCAATAATGTATTTGAAAAATAATAAACATTTAAATCACAATTCATCAAACTTTATTTAAAATAATTATTAAATATTTAAAAATATCTAAATATAAAATTAATAATATCAAATTAAAATGAAACACTATTAATTTAGATATTAACACCATTAAATTAGAAATTAGCACTGTTAAATTTCAAAGTCATACTAATAGAAAATAAATTTATAATCAAATGAATCACTAAAGTTTACTTTTAATAAACCTAATTAAAATTAAAAATTCTTAGAGTTTGATATTTTTCTAATTATAAAAAAAGTTTTATAATTAGTTATAACAAAAGATCAATTCAATAATTAAAGATTAGCACAAATTTTAATAATCAATTATAGGTTTTTAATAAAATATGTTAAATTTAGTAATGAATTTTTTAAACATGTTCATAACTTTGATTAAAATTTAAAATTTAAAATTTCTTCGATAGATTGTTTTAGAATTGTTTGTTTCAATGTTTGAAAGTTAATTATTAATAAATTTAATTTATTAATAAATTATCACTAAATTTTGGAATATGAATTCATTTAACCCTTAATCCGAATCATTTATGTATTTTTATATTTTTTCCTTTTCACTCTTTTTAACCCTTTTTAATTTTTTGAATTTAATTCTGAAGGTGAATAAAGATGTAGGGGAAAATGATTATAAACATTTTGAAAAATCACAATTATATCTGTAACTTTTTTGTTGACGGATAATTGATACATTGCCTGACTTTTTATGAAATTGAATTCAGCTCTTAAAGAGTTAATGAAAGTGTTTTGCAGGATAATTTAGATGTAATCAACTTCTAACATTATTAATTTCATAATTGTTTTCCCTTAGAACAAAACATAATTTTAAAATCGTTGCTAACTTATATTTTAAAGTAGGCTAGGAAGAAAATTGTGTTATTGAATATAAAAAATTTGCATTCTTTCTGTTAAAAATTTTATGTAAGTCTTGCCAATATTTCAAAAATAATAGTTATCGTATATACTCGCATATAAGCCAACTCCCCAATTTTGGTTGAAAGATATGCCCAAAATAGATGAGCTGCGTATAAACCGACCTAAAAAATATTTTTTGGGTAATATATAATTTATTTCAAATTATGCAATAAGCTAAAAACCATAACAATTTAACATGGCAAAAATTATTTTCCAGAAGAGAATAAATTGCAAAATGTTTTATTTGACATTTTTAGACAATCTTGAAAAAAATTAATCCTAAATTATTCGGCCTATACGCTTGTTTATACGGTAAATTAATTATTGAACCATAATTATTTTAATTAAAATTAGATTCGCATATAAGCCAACCAATCAATCTGGAAAAAAAATTGAATCTTCAATTACTCTGCCTATACGCCAGAATATATGGTAGTTTTATTTCTCATGAATTTTTCTTACCTAAGCAAGCTATATTGTTAGGAATATTTTTGTTGTTTTTTAATAAATTGTATTTAGTTCGGTGATATTATTTTACACTTTTACGAGCCTACAACCCACCACAGTAACCATAATTATTAATACATACTAATTATGTATACAAAATTAAAGTAAGTTTATTTTTATTTTAATCGAAATTATAATTTACAAATATCCTCTAATTTAGATTGATAAATAAAAAATCGAAAGTTTGGGATGTTTTTAAAAATTGCGCTAATTCAAGTCAAAACATGCACAGATAAGATATCCATTAAAGGTGGAACAATAAATGGCGTGATAAACTATTTAAAGAAACATGACATCAGTTTAAGATCTCAGACCAAAAGGCATAATGATTCTAATGCACATCCAAAATACCGACAGTTAGTGGCAGGTTAACATTTATGAGTGAAGAAAAAGAATCATTTTAGGAAATTAAATCGAAATGTGCAGCAAAAGTTGCCAACAAGCGTATCAACTGTTCGAAAACACTTTCTGAAAGCAAGCTGATACTAAGCATAATCTAAAAGCCAAAAAAAATTCAGGACACAAGTTCACAATAACAGTCGTTAAATGAACTCATATCGCTTTAAGAAGATATCTTAATTTTCTTCTGCAGTTAATTTCGAGTCCAATTGTTCTTTGTTTAGTTATGATTATAGAAAGCTGTACACCTGAAAGAACCGAAGAACTGGTATTCAGATTTTGATCTTGACATAATTGCTTCAGCGCACGATGGTGTAAATATAATGGTAAAATACAGCAAAATTATATCAACTAAAAGCCAATTATGCTATAACCATGCATTTCACTTAGCCGCTTTTGTAATCCTTTACTCAAAACATAAGGAACCTGTTAATGTAGACGCTTACAAAGATGATGATATTATAGAAATTTTTGAAAACGATGAAGATCCAGCGGAATTTAATGATTTAATAGGCAAACTTTATGGAACAACTTGAAAAAGTTTACAACGCGCTATTAAAAATAAAAATGACTTCTCCAGTCTCAAAGTGAGTCTTCTCAATAGCTGGCACTTTGAATACAAAACTCTGAAACAGAATGAGCTTGGAAACCTTAAATACGCGAGTTTTCCTTAAATATTATTTTTTAAATAAATAATATGTATTAAAATAAATTTGTCATATATTTAATAAAATGTTATTAAATACTTTTTTAGTGTTAGCTTCCAGTATGGTAACCGAGGAACCGAGTACACAATCAATGTTTTTACAATACTCGAATAACTGAGTATTGTAAAAAACGAGTTATTTGGAAATAGTTCTTTCCATTGAAGCCATACTATCATAAACCTTACTTATAATTCTGACAAAACAATATTTATCATATCCGGTTATAGCGTCGATGCAAACGGAAATATATATATATATATATATATATATATATATATATATATTTGATAATATTTTAATACTGTATTATTATAATATTTTAATGTAATTGTAAGAAGATTAAAATAACAATATGTCTAAAGCATCTATTCATGAAAGGCAGACAACACTATATGTGTGCATACAGCTTATGCATCATTTGGATAAATAATAAAAATAACTTTGGAAAATTCAACAGATAAGTCGCTCTTGCGTAAAATTCACAATCGCTGGGTGGCAAGTTCAAAGGACTTTGACTAGCGACTTAGATGGTGCTGAAATTTACAACAGTTGAATTTAGAGACGGATAGATTCTAAGATGTACATACCGAATAATAAAGGAAATACAAAGGCAATCGTTATTTCAATATATTTTTTATTTATTATTAAAAACAGATTTAGACACATAACGAAATATTATTTGATTATTTAATTTGATAATCTTATAGTCTAATACTAACGTGTACCGTATGTAAGTTTCCAGCAATTGGCTTGCCAGTATAGCGGTAGATGCATTTCGCTAAGGCACAGCATCACTGCGCATCAGCCGTTAAAAACATTTATTTATCGTATAAGTCTTTCCTGAATATAAGTCGCACACATACTTTTTAAGAAAAAAAGTAGCGACTTATACCCCGGTAAATACGGTACTTTTTTCTAAACCTTTTTATGAAAGATATTTTGCCTCATTTAGTGAATTTAGAATTTCGTCAACATTAAGAATTAGAAAAGCTGGTCTAACCGTATTTGAATTTAAAACTCTAAAATCTAAAAACATTCGTATGCCAAAAGTTCTCTTTTTAGGCACACATTCAATTGCTAAATTTTGAGGTGATTCACATTTCTGCATTATTTTATTTTTATTTTTTAACAATTTCTTCTAACTTGTCTTCATAGTGCATTGGTTTACAAAAGCATTTGATTGGTATCGGCCCACAATTATTACACATAAAAATATCTGAAAACTGAATGACAATTTTAAATACTGGATTACAACTTTCAATTTTTATAATCTACAGTTTCATTATTTTTCTTATTATTGCAGCCAAACTTTGCTTGCAATCTCAGGATATTATCACTACTAAACTCAAATAACTTAATAATTAATTTATTTAATAAATCTATTCCTATAATCACTTCTTCGGCTATAAAAATTCACCGATTATTTTCTTATAGTTAAATTCTATCTGTAAAGAAACTCTTCTAAAATTCCTAACATACTACCGTTGGCACATGATATTTTAATATTTCATCACTAATGTACTTCACATTCAATTTTTCAACAATCAATTTAGAAATAACACTAATTTTTTCACCTGTGTCAAACAGCAAATAAAATTAAAAAAAATTTAATTTAATATAATTAAAAGGTCTACCGTCAATATTACAATAACCTATATCACATACATTTTTTAATACACTAACATGAATTTTAAAATAATTATTAAATTTATTTATAGGTCTATCATTCTTATCATCATTACTCAAAAATATAGTTTCAAATTCATTCTGCTTATTAAAATTATTGTATTAAAATAAAATATCATCAAATTTTTGATTGCGGAAAATTCAATATTTGTACTAAAATTATCAAACAAACAATCAGTCAAACATTCATTACATTCAATATTTAAGGTCCTCAAAATTTTATTATTGCTTACATGTGATTTATCCATCCTAACATATACCCTCTGTTTGGAGCTTAGTAATTTCCCGAAATCACAGAATGATAGTCTTAGTTATTTGGTTCGTCAGCGTATATTGCAGCAACATGATTATTTTGTCAAAACAAATTATCGCAATATTGACTATAATTTCCATTGAATGGATTGGAATTTCTTTCAAATCTTCTTTAATAATAATTCTACTTCTGAAAATACCTAAAACTTAAATGACCTTGCTTACCACATCATGAACTTCGAATATTTGGGCATGCACAGTGCATGTAACTGATTTATTGACATGCATATCATTGGATATCTGAACGTGGTTCTGAACTTCTATTTTGAAAACTTGTTCGAATTGTTTGCGGTTGAACTCTTGACTTAAATTTCTTCCTTGAAATTGATCTCTTGGTTTTTGATATTCGTTTTTTATCAAACTGATTTTTATTCCTAAAATTATCGCTTTATCCATCAATGTTGTATCATCTATTTTTTAAAACTGAAGCATAAGAGTTATTTCCAACTGCTGCCTCTTGTGTCTTCTATTTGCTTTCATCCATTTTCTGCAATATACTTTTGATATATTTAATTTTGGCTTTGGACCTTTCTGTTCTGATTCTCCATCATATTTCGATTCTACTTTCATTAACTTTCCTTCAGTAATTTCGTAACGTTTTATTTCACGTCTTTCTCCTTCATTGTAAAGGCAATGTTTTAGAAAGAAAGATGTCTACTCTGATATTGTTAATTTGTGCTTCAAGATCTTCTGGACACCTTTTTCGATTTTGTTGATATAGGTTACTGCATCATCATTACTCTTGCCAATTTTCCTAATCTTTAACTAAATCTTGATTTTCTTCTAAAGCTTATCTTAGCCTTGTCAAATAATCTGGCATTTTTTCGTATTTCTTGAGACAATTTTCATCACTAGCAATCACTTTTCTTTAGCTGTTATCCAATCGAATTATAGAAAACTAGGATTCAATTTTTTCGATAAATTCACCCTTTGTTTTTTTTTATTTGTGTCTTGTCAAGAATTTAGAGAAACTTGAAAGAAAAAGAAAGGAAATAATTTTAAAAAATTCACAAAAAAATATAAATGATAAAATTATTAAAAGTTAAATTAATTATTGTACGAATTCATTACAATAAGTTATGACTCGGTAAATGATAAAACATTCATATTATTATACTTTAATGGAGACTAGAAAGGAGATACCAAATATCAAAGTTGACATATTGCTAATGGGATATGCCACATCGCATTATGTGGTTACCTATAAATGATATTTTTCATCGCCATCATTACAGCTCAAATATGAATACTTTTTATCACAAAATTGTTGGATGATTTGTAAAAATATTTTAGTGATCTCGTTTAAACATTTTTTAAAATTTTATCTTTCCCATTCTCATTAATAAATATTGACGGCTGGGAATATTTTCAATTTGACTTGTTCGATAAAAATAAGATATTTAAAATAAATAAAAACAAAAAATTAAAAATAAAGTTTAACAAATTTGTCACTGAGCAAAATTTAATACAGTTCATTTTTTATAATAAAGCTGGTATCAAAATTAAAAAATTCTAAGACGTTGTCAAATTCTAACTTTTTCAATAGTTTCGGAACTTTAATTCAGTCGAAAGTAATTTCACTTTTTATGTAAGTTATTTTATGTTTTGATTTCACCAAAATACTTTTTGTCTATGATAATTTTGTAGGTAGTCAAAATTACTTTAATATAAACTTAAAGTAATTTCAAAAATAAAATAATGTTAAAACAAAAATCTTCAATTTCAAAAAATTTCAAAATTCATAGTTATTATTATAAAATAAACATATCAATAGTAGTAAACAAAAATAAATAAAAAAATAACATACGTTTTTACTAAAGTTTTCTTATAAAACTATAAACAATTATTATTATCAAAATTTTTAATCAAATTAATCCTTTGATATTTTATGCCGGAATAAAACTTTTATCAAAAATAATTTCAATAACACTCTTTTTCATAATTTATTCGTACAATATTATTAATTAAATCAGAATTTTTCAATAACAAAAATAATTTATAATAATTTATTATATTAATATTATTATTATTATTATTATTATTATTATTATTATTATTATTATTATTATTATTATTATTATTATTATTATTATTATTATTATTATTATTATTATTATTATTATTATTATTATTATTATTATTATTATTATTATTATTATTATTATTACTATTATTATTATTATTATTATTATTATTATTATTATTATTATTATTATTATTATTATTATTATTATTATTATTATTATTACTATTATTATTATTATTATTAATATTAATATTATTGGACACTGAGTTGAAAAATTGTCAATATTGTTTTGTGATATTGATACAAATATATACTCTTTCACTAATTTAAAAATATTACTTTTAAAATAAGCGGTGACAGTATAAAAGTTTTCAAAATTGTCGGGGAATTGAAGTTAGCCGGAAATTCGATGACAATTATTATACATTTTATGTTTATAATTTTGATCATCAAATTAAAAAAGAACTCAAAGCGATTCAATAAAATTGTTATTATTTTTGTGGGTAAATTTTCTATTAAGGAATTTGTCATCGAATTTAACAGTAAAAATTATTCGGTAAATGTTGAAAAAAAGAACTTAACTTCAAATACTAAAGTAAAAATGATTTACAATGAGAAAATGTTTAATAAAACAATTTTTTTAAAAAAATTAATTTATTATAGAGATTATTAAATAAATATGAAAATTCTTAAAATAAAAAATTTCAATATAAAGAAATATATTTTTGAAAAACGAATCTTTAATTTTAAACATTATATAATTATTTTTATTAAAAAATATATAATAAAAATTAGGAATATTGATCTATGATTTCCCAATATTTGAACAAGTGCAAACTGGAATTTATTTTTGCTATTATGTTTAAGAAAATTCAAGAAACAAATGTTCCATTTCGTAAAGGAAAAATAGTTTGGCATTAATAAATCAATATTCAATGTGTTAAAACACCAATTAGTGTGCAACAGTTTTTATAAAATCATTATAAATTCAAGTAAACCGCTAATTTTATAATTATTATTATTATTATTATTATTATTATTATTATTATTATTATTATTATTATTATTATTATTATTATTTTTATTATTAATTATAATATATATTATATATTATTACTATCGATAATGATATTATTAATTTGTTCAAACATTTAATCATTTATTAGTTTTAAATTGTTATAATTGAAAACTATATGGAAAATAATTTATAAATATTTTAAGAGTACACAGGGTGGATAGTTAATGAGAAAATTTTATCCATTCCCCACCACGGTAGAAACCTTTCTGCTATTAACCATATAAATATAATGAAAGAATAAAATAGCTATAAAAGATAATAATGGAAAATAAATATGAGAAAAACTTACCGACAGATGCAACACTGTATTCGATTGTAAGTGTCAATTTATCTCGATGTTCTCTAAGAAGAGCTATAACGTTTTCTGGAGTTAAATGATCGACTTTACAGTTTCCGAACGATACGATTTTGTCTCCAGGCTTTATGCGGCCGTCTCTAAGAAAATAAATCAAATTATTTTCCAAGCTATTTTCGGCTGTTTTATCGCTACAAAGCTATGATTTATCACTTTCCGAAACTAAATCAAGTTACCTCGGAAAACAGGATTACACTGAGCCTGATCAAATAATAGATAAACTCATCTATCTAATGATCAGTTCCTTACAGCTACTAAAGATCAGTATCTTAAACAACATAAGTTTTTCATTTGAAAAATTATAACTCTGATAATTAGACTTGCCATTAATCTAATTTCTGTTAATGTCTACGAGTGAATTAGAAATGGCATAACTCGATATAAAAATAATAATAATAATATTAAAAAATAATTAGTTTTTAATATTTTTAAATTTTTTTATTTATAAGAGAAAGTTGTTGACGCGTTATTTGAATACAATTATTATTAAATAGGAATATTTTAGGAAATTTAGGTTGTGAAATCTTGGGTTGGAGAGAAATATACACTAGAAAAGAGAGAGAGAGAAATGAATTCATGTCAAACCTTTAAGTGATGTAAATATTCATCTTAATAAAAGATTTTATTATTAAATTTTTAAATTTTTAAAAATTTAAATAAATTTCTTTCAGATGAAACTAGGTTTTTTTTGGTAGTTTTAAAAAAGAAATGCACCTCCATTTTGAATGCAACCAAACTGCCATTGATATTTTTATATAAAAATAAAAAAAACTCAAAATTGGATAACACGTGTAAAAAACTACATTAAAATTGATATAAAAAATAGATATCATTGTGAAAAATTGGATTGTGCTTGGATTGTGCCAATATGATGCAGGATTTACAATATCAAGGATAAATTTTAATTGCGAAAGAATTAATAATAGAATAGGAGGAATCGTTTTAGACTGGTCTGAGAATTGTGATAAGAAATTGTACTTATTCGAAACTGTTAAGCCATAGATTTATTTTATATAGTATTTAAAAAAATATTTTTTTTAATAAATCATTTTTCAATTCGAAGTTATCGTTGGTAATGGAAGAGGTCAATCAGACCTTTCAATCTGGATTAAATTGTGGCAATTAGAAGTAAAATCTGTCTATACGTCTAGGGTCTCTATAAATTTATCAAATATAATCGGATTAGAAGCATGGAAGTTCGGCTTGGTACTCAAACTTGTAACAAATAAGATTTTACATTATTCAATATAAACTTTACAAATTCCTTTTAATAACAGATTAGTCGCTCAAATATACGTTTAATAATGTTAAATTTGACAATGACAGTGAGTCTGTCGAAATATATTGTTGTACTATAGGATCATACGAACTTTATGCTCTTAAAAATTCAATATGCGAACTTTATACTTTTATAAAAATATTAGAAAGATTAATAAAAAAATGGACTTTAACCAAAAAATATATATTACAAAAAATTTAACACAAAAATTTAATTAATTTTTAATATCTCAAGAATTTTGTTCTGGGAATTATCTTTAATAATTATCTTTATAAGTATCTAAAAATATAAAACATGTTAAAAATCTTGGCCTATCGTCTCTTTTAACTCCTTTTCTCTTTTTATGTCTAATTTTAATTTATTATTAAAACTTTCAACATTTTGTGTATATACGCCGGTAACTGGATCTACAAAATTAAATTTATGAGTAATCTTCTTATGTTTAGAGCAATCCTTGTTGCTTAAAAGATTGTAGGCTTTTCATTCATCTGTTTGGATCGTGGTGCAACTTCTGACTACTTTCTCGATGATCGGTTTCCTAGTTTCTGAACTTCTATTAGGAACAATTTCAGCATAACTACGAGCAGGAGTTGTGTTAGTATCAACCATAGTAATTGCCCAGGTAGGAGTAATGGCAGATCTGCTCCTATGTGCCTTCGTATTAGAGTTCAGTTACGTTTCATTGAATTGAACACATTTCTCATTACCACCCAATCAAATAGGGTTATTTCTAAAATATTCCGCAATCTTTACTGGCAGTTTCTTTTTTATACTACAAATTGATTTAATTGAAACGCCATCATTATCTGATATATCCGTTTGTTTTGTTTTTTTCAAAATATAATAAACTATTTTTAGTGTTTTTTTTAATTGAAATCGTATTATGGAAAAAGCTACTATGAAGAACAGACAGAGAAGTTTTATAATGCACACAGTTTACATTCATACATCGCCAATTTTTCACTAATTCTGATTTCAGAAATTGTAAATTTACAGTTTCGCAATTGTAACACTTCATCTCGATCTCGCAATGTTTACAGTTTTGCATTTCGTTAATCAATTTTTTTTCTAGCAAAAAATCAAACATTTGTTCTGGTGTTGTATTTTCTATAAATTCTAAAAAATTCGATTCTGAAAAATGGCGGGAAAAGATGACGGAAATTTTATTAATGTGAACACACAAACTTTATGGTCTTATAAAATCTTCATGTGACCTTTATGGTCTTTCAGAGCATAAAGTTCGCATGATCCGTATAATATATATGTTAGATTGGAGCTTTATTTTATTTATTAATTCAATGCTAATGTTAATAATAATAATAATAATAATAATAATAATAATAATAATAATAATAATAATAATAATAATAATAATAATAATAATAATAATAATAATAATAATAATAAAAATAAAAGAAAGTACCAATCCAACATATATTTTAAACTACAGTATATTTCAACAGACTCACTGTCATCATTAGACAGATTTGAACTTTTTTTGTCTTGTTTGTTTATTGTTTTTATTAATAGATTTTAATTTCTCTTAAATTGTTGTACAGATTTCTTTGTATCAAATAAAATGTCATGGGTCCAATGTCAAGTACACATGATATATTTATGAAAAAAATTAAACGTGGTTTCTAAACCTTATAATAGAGCAATTCATACTTGAAGTTCATTTTATTTTTATTACAAAAAAATTATATTAAAGATTAAAACTTTAGCAACACCCCCTTCTTTAACGATACGCTGCCACTGTGGCAAATGCTGCTATAACAAGTAATGCATGTTTTATTTATAATTTAGACTGCATGCTAATTTATCTATCAGAATTTCAATTGTTATTTAAAAATAAAAGTATTTTTGAATAAATTTCTACACAAGACTGCAAAAAACAAAAAGGTTATGATGTGGTAAAGTTGGTAATCATATAATTTCTTACCTATCAGCCACAGAGCCAGGTCTTATATGCATGACTGTTAACGGGCGCATTTTTGACGGATCCTTACAATATCCTCCTCTAGCAACAAATCCAAAACCTTCATCAACATCATCTGATTTAGGCAAAGTTAAAGATGCTTGCTTAATTTTTATTTCTTTCTGTATTTCAGCTATATTAAAATAACAATAATAATAACAAGTTTTGAAAAAATCTTAACTAAATTATTAGTTTTTTAAAACCTATATTTTTCAGCATTTCACATACTAAATAAAAAAAATTCAAATTTTTAATTCATACAAAACACTTTTTAATTGTTTTTATATATTTATCCTTTTAAATAAACTCTACATACACTAATCACGACAAAAAACTATCTTATATCTCATAAAGCACATCACACAACTCCTTACTCAAAATCCTTGCACAATCCATAAACCATTTCCAAATTGATTATGCTATAAGCAAACAGTTTGAATGTTATATTCATGAAATCTTTTCATTGGTGAGTAAAAAATACACTAACTAGTAATTAGTTTTGCATGGATCAGCCACCGTAAACACCTTTTCAAGTAAAATTAATTTGGAAAATGTAAACCACTTTGATTACGACAATTTCTAAAACATTTCCGGTTCACCATAATCAACAAAAACGCTAATACAACACTCCGATTTTATAACATAATATATATTCATACAAGAACCTAACGAATAATTAGTCCACTCATCAACATAATAATTATAATAAAATTAATAATATTTTTTAAAATTAGGCATGGGCGCCCGCAGGGGGGGGGCAGTTGCCTCCCGGCTTCTGGAAATAAATACCATTTCGTGGTTTTTAAGAAAAAAATAGATTTTTTAAATATAAAATATAAGATCATAAAATATTATTAGAAAATTCTACTTAATTCTACTAAAAAAGATTTTTTTTTCGATGATCTAAAAAAATAGTTTATAATCTAATGTCCGTCTTAGGTTCACTGTATCTTTGTAAAGTAATTCTTAATTTATCAAATTTGTAGATATTTGATCCTATGTATATAGGATTAATGATCCTATATAATAACAATAAGCGGCACTGCTCTCCACATACATTTATCACACTGCGCTAAGTTAAAACTTGGCTGCGCTCGACAATATCGGAAGTCATTCTTGATGCTCTCTGTATGATGTACATACATCGCAATTTAGTCAATGAGTTAATTGAAAAAGGATTTTACTTAGAAATCATAGATCTCTTCGGACGAGATCGGAGAAGGCTACAATTACTACAATAGAGCAAAGTTGCGGAAAACAAATTAGTTGGGTAATATTAATATCTCCAGAACCTCCGGGGATTCATATTTAATGTCATTAAACCAAAGATTTTTTATAGAATAAGTTATTTGTATAACAAAGCTGTGTATTTTCTTATCTGTATAAGTCATTTATGTACATATATATGGCTCATTATATATTTGGTATGAATAAAAATAAATGTTTAAACAGTCAAATTTTTATTATTTTAATTTTAACTATAAAAGAACACAACTTTTTATTACAAAATAAGTATCAAGCTTTATGTCTATATCTCTGTTTTGGTTTTGCTCCACCCCTTGGATTCATTTCTTCGGGCGTCTATGTAATTAGGTATGTATAAAAACGATGAAAATATTTGAAAATGATTATTTTATTTTTTAACTTATAATTTACTGATTTAAAAAATTTATATTTTTGCGATTACCAAGAAATCATCGTTTTAATAATATTAATAATAATAATAATAATAATAATAATAATAAAATATATAATTTAAAAACATCAACTATATATTTGTACAAAATATCACTATATATTTTGACCGTTTATCAGTCTAAATAAAAATAAGAAAATTTATACAAATTAACTCAAAGATTATTGTATCCAAATCATACCAAAAAATATAAAACTATTTTAATTTTTAAAAAAACATAAAAATTATCATTCCTTTTAAAAAAAACAAATTTTTTTATAAAACAAAAAAAATTCAATTTTCAATTATTCTTACATAGCAAAATCTTTTTTAACATCCCAAAAAATTATATTAAACACATAATATTCACAATCCACATTCAATAATTTATATATATTATAGGATTTAAAGATTTTATCAACAACGCCTAATAAGTTATTTGTTCCTTATAATTACTCAGATTTTTTCGCAATTATCTTGAAATCAGACATTTTCTAAAATGATCATTAATGTGAGTCAATCCATTCAGTCGACAATGCTCAAGCACTCGAGTGCAGAGATGACGGACAGTCTCTCTAATGTATGTGGCTTTACGCACATTACATGAAAATTGATAAACGAGTTCAGAAAACAGACTTACTGGAGTTGGAGACTTATAAGTGAAACAATCCTAAACTGAGTTGTATCTACATGTTTGTGGATCTTATGTTTAAAAGAAATTTAAAATTTTAAGTAAGATGCGAAAATTAGATTTTCATTTTATTAAATTTTAAACTTTAATTAAATATTTTAATTACTTACTTTTCTCGGGTAATTCATAGTCAATGATTAAAGATATTTTTGGTTTAGATGATTTCACCAAGCTAACAATTTCTTGATGGCAAAGCGAGGATGTTGAGATTCCATTGATAGATATGATGTGATCTCCAATAAGAAAAATATCACTTCTACCATTAAAATATAAATATAAATAAATAATACAGAAATAATATATTATTAATATTATTATTACTACTATTATAATTATTATTAATATAATATTTTCTACAAAATCTTATTCATAGTCAAATTTTGTAGAAAATATTATGTCACTTGTAAAGAAATCAGACGTGAAAAACAAAAAAAAACCTTTATAATATTATTAATATAATTATTATAAGAGAAATAATGTCAAATAAAATTTGTCTGCTATTTCCTAGGCAACAACTACAAAACCCAAACGGCACAATTCAATAGTGAAAATTTCAGAAACTGTAAAAAAAGATTTCCTGAATTTCGTGAACATTTAATTATCAATGAATTTGTAAATTAGAATTAAACCGATTTATTTTACAATGTCTTGTAGCACTTGTTTTTTGCAATGTTCTGAATCGCTGGGCACGGGCACGGCCATGATTTGGCATTTTCCATGATTTGTCCGGTAATAAAACGAACTAAAATCATGTCAATCAATAGTTAACATTTACATATTATTAATTTTTAGAAATTTATTCGAAATTACAAATTTCTTTCCTTATCATTTCAATTCTAAAGAGAAAAAGGCATTTTTCCAAATAATTTATTAATATAATAATAATAATAATAATAATAATAATAATAATAATAATAATAATATTATAGTAATAATGATAATAATAATAATAATAATAATAATAATAATAATAATAATAATAATAATAATATTATAGTAATAATGATAATAATAATAATAATAATAATAATAGTAATAATAATAATAATAATAATAATAATAATAATAATAATAATAATAATAATAATAATAATATTATAGTAATAATGATAATAATAATAATAATAATAATAATAGTAATAATAATAATAATAATAATAATAATAATAATAATAATAATAATAATATATTAATATATTAAATATAATAAAATTAATTATTCTAAATTCAGATGTATTCAAAATAAATAAATAAATAATTAATAATATCGATTTTAAAATGTGCATCAAATTTTTTGTTTGAAATCTGTACGGATTTTTTTTTTGAAAATTGCTATCTGAAATATAACTAAAGGATATAATGAATATTTAAGCCAGACATCATCAGACTCGTATAATTTTTGTTTGAATGAATAGTTATAGAATGCATTTGGCAATCGTTATATAAAATATAAATCACTCCACCGATGCCACGTGTGTGGTATTTGACAGTTGAAACAAAATCTAGAAATATATTTCCTGTATTTGCTAAAAAATGATTTAGGAAATTTTAGATTCCTAGAATGATTATTCATTGTTACAATAGTCATGAAAAGGTGGCATGCATTTAGGAGGTTCTTTAAATAATTTGTCGTTCTAGACATTCGGGGGTAAGTTCTTAATACGTTATATTTTGTATAGTGGTTTTTTATAATATATTTGTAATAAAAGAAGTAATAGAAATTTCCCTTAATAATAAACACAATTGTCACTTTCTGGTCATTTTCTCATATTATCTCCTCATAGTTATTTTCCTGAACCTCTGATCTGAGATAAAGATAAAAAAAAATCACTAAAATACACAATTTAAAGGCTTTTAGTGGCTCTTTTAAAACAATTTTTTGTCAAAATCTGATAAAATAAAATTTCAATTGTAATTTAACATTCAATAGGTAAATTTATAACAAGTCTGAAAGAATTATTATTTTTATCAAACTATATATGTTTGTTTTAATTATTCTATTGAAACAAACGATTTTTTAAATTAAAAAAAGCATTCGGTTGTAATTTTAATTTTTAAAAAAATAATTTGATTTAATTTGATTTTATCGGATTTTATTGGAGAAAGTTATAAATATTTAGAAAGATTCTGAAGAAACATAGGATGCTATGAAGTTTCAAATATCAAGTAAATATTTCAAGTGAACTAGGATTCCCTCAACACCTCCATTGTCATTCCATATTAACTTTTCTTTATCTTTGGTGTTATATAAACCAAACATATTCTCTATAGGATATCGCCTTTTCTCTGTACCATTTCATTAGATGAACAATAGAAAAAAGTGACATGTTTCACAAAAGAAAAAAAATAACGAACGATAATGAAGGTGCTAAGCGCAGTGCACATTGTAAGTGGTGAATGTGTTAAAGTAGGACGTAAAGAGTAGTTGATTATTCACCTAAAAAATCAAATTTTGTGGTTCCTTGAATCATTTCTTATATATATATATATATATATATATATATATATATATATATATATATATATACAGTAAACGGCAATGATAAATTAATATAACGAATAATTAAAAAAGAATAATTTTTTATTTTAAAAATAGTCAATCGGTATTTCACCTTTCTGCAATTGATCCTGGACGAATATTTGCAATTACGGGAGTTTCTCCGCGATCGGCGCCCCCAGAGACAGTCAATCCTAGAGTTTCATTATCTTTCTTTATGATGTCCACATTAATACGACTGATTTTCTCTAAATAATACGATAAATTATCACAGTTTGTTTCAGTTAATGAAATAATATTTTAAAAACATTTTGCTGTTATTTTTAAGAAAGACTTTATATTTATTATCATCGATATATAAGAGTAAATATTTGATGAATATTCTGTAAAGTAATATGGATAATTTGGATAAAAAAAGGATAAAGAGGATAAGACATTACGTTTATAAGTGAATTTCAAATCCTGCTTAAATTGTGCTCGGATTTTGTTTATCAATTTAAATATCAAGAATGCAATGCATCATTTGTAGGAATGACTATCTGTTAGGTCGTCACTCATGTTGTTGACCATAGTAGACTGGGGGGAATGATTAATATTAGTGAGAACTATAAGGGTTTTGAGAGTAGTGTGTATGTAAAGGATAATGGTTTTGTATTTGTATTGTCGTATTTGAAGTAATGCATGGAAAATAGATGTACAAAATTATGCTGAATTGAAATGTAAAGAAAGTTTTTAATTGAAAATATAAAAATGTTTGTTTTAATTTAAAATTTAATTTTTTATATTTTGAAAAGGTATTTAAAATAAAATAATGTTTTTACTAAAGTATATTTTAAAAAATAATTAAAAAAATTTGATTTATGATTTTTAAGATTTTATTATTTTGTTCAAATAAGCAGATTTTTCAAATTGATAATAGCAACGAGAATAATTACAATAATAATTATAATAAAAATAACAATACCAATAGTAACAAGTTATTTGAAAATTAAAAATAATAACAATAATAACAGTAAGTTTAAATTATTTAATACAGTGTTTAAATATTTAACATAGTATAACAGTTTTCATAGAAATACTTGATTATATGGAATAAATTATGAATAAATTAGTAGACAAAAGTAGATATTCAAATATTATTGAAATATAATTATGATTTTGTCGATTTAAATTATTGTAAAATTGTAAATTTTCTATGTTATGTTATTTATCAAAATCAGTGATCCAGCATCAAAATATTGTACTTTTACTTATTTTACTATGGATACCCACTAAATTCTTTTTTTAAAGTTTATGGATACAGTTACGAGTGCTTCGAAATGTCAATTTTATCATTAGTAGTGTTTATTAATCCTATAGGCATTTCTTTAAACACTTGAACTGGTAATGTGTTTAATTACGTACAATGCAAATCTTTATAATTTTCATGAAAAATACAGTTTTTGTTCTTTATGTATGAATTCAACTAAGATTTATCAAAGTTAGCTAATTCAAACAAAATATACATAATTGTATATTCTTTTATGGATTCTTCAAATAAAAAAGATAAAATATTTATTTATCAAATAACATTAAATATTTAATGAATAAAATTTTTTATATATAAATAATAAATTTAATAAAAAACAAAACTATAAATATTATTAAATTTAAGTTTAGAAAAGTAACTTTCTCATATAATAATAATAATAATAATAATAATAATAATAATAATAATAATAATAATAATAATAAAATAATAATAATAATAATAATAATAATAATAATAATAATAATAATAATAATAATAATAAAATAATAATAATAATAATAATAATAATAAAATAATAAAATAATAATAATAATAATAAAATAATAATAATAATAATAATAATAAAAATAATAATAATAATAATAATAATAAATAATAATAATAATAATAATAATAATAATAATAATAATAATAATAATAAAATAATAATAATAATAATAATAAAATAATAATAATAATAATAATAATAATAATAATAATAATAATAATAATAATAATAATAAAATAATAATAATAAAATAATAATAATAATAATAATAATAATAATAATAATAATAATAATAAAATAATAATAATAATAATAATAATAATAAAATAATAATAATAATAATAATAATAATAATAAAATAATAATAATAATAATAAAATAATAATAATAATAATAATAATAAAATAATAATAATAATAATAATAATAATAATAATAATACTGATAATATATATATATATATATATATATATATATATATATATATATATATATATATATATATATATATATATATATATATAGTTACATAACCAGATTAAACTGTCAACAGACAATATAACTCGACCTATCGTATAAGCAATATAAATAATTACGTAAATTAAACGTCTGTCGAAAAACCGAGGCAAACAAAAGGTTGGTTAAACCTCATAATTAACAAGGGGAAAATCATTAACCTGTCAGACAATAAAAAATATCATTTAATTAAAAATGAGACAACTTCTTATAAAACGTCCAAGTGTGTGACTTTCGATAAAAAGTTTAAAACAAGACATACAAAAGCGCTGTCACCAAAAGCCTAAAATGCTTAAACTGATCAGCACTCTCGAAAAACCCCTAAAATGGTTTGTTTTCACAAAACCTTTTGAATTGGTCATCAATTTCGAATGTCATTGTCTTTTGATCAACCAGATTAGGAGTGAGGGCAAAGGTTATGGTATTTATTCTTTATGATCTTGTGTCGTATGCTGGATCTAGATGTGTTTACTGTTAATAAGGTGGACTTATCTCATTTAATGTTAGAATAATAACATATTAGATTTTTTCTTCAAATTAATGTAATTGTTAATTTAATTCTTTTTAATAACATATGGGATAATTACCAATAATTATGGGCAATTACTGTCCAATTTGTCACTGAAATAAAATGTTGACGTGTTTCAGGTGAAAGATAGATGCAAATTACAAAAATAAAAACAAAAAAATATGCAATACAAACGGCAAATTTTACTGGCCAAATATAAACAGTCTTCATATTAATGAAACAATCTACATATTTCCTATCTTTAATTTTCAGCTATTTGTCAAGTATTTGTCATTCTAACAAATAGATATCAAACAAAATCTTTTGGGCCCCATAACATAGATATCATTATTTACTGAATCTCAGATCATATTTGTATATTTTGGGTGACATGATCGGTCCATATATTTGGCCGCTGTTGTTCTGCCAGACTCACATAGCTTTCATAACTCTACATAAAATTTGTAAATTTGCAATGTAATATAATCTGAACTTATTTCAATCATAACCTTTAGCAACAAGATTTACCAGGTTTGCCCTTAAATACAAATACACATGCATACACATTAGCAATCATTTTTACGAAGCAGAGACAAAATGACCAGCTACTACAAATTTTAAGTTTACTGATAATTTATTTGCTGAGTTAATAAACAATGAATCAAGTGTTATGAACACAATGACGGTTGCAAAATTAATTGTCAATTAATTATCTGATAATTTGAGAACGCATACTTCAAAGTGTAAATTGGAAACTCAGCTAACAACAAGTTATTTTTCTGACATTCCTACTTGCTAATATGCAAGTTCTACTGTATATACTACTGTCACGATTATTCATTTATAGATTTAATATCTATTTTTGTATTATAATAAAATATATTGAGTTTTGGTAGCATCTAAACTCTAATCTGGCTGCGCGCGTTATTTAATTAATAACAGGACTCAATAAATACAAGATATTACTTCACAAATTGTATAAAATTTTATATTAAAATTAGGGTGATGCGAATTAATTATTTTACTAATAACTCAGAATAGAGTTTAAAATAATATTTATGTATTATTAATACTAGATTTATCAGCATATTTGCACTTAAACCACCACAAGCAGTCAAATCGACGGCTTCATAAATAATATACACAGTTTGAAAGAATATGTATATAATTCTTTATTAAATAATCAAATTACAGTAAATTAATTGTTACAAGCATATTTTATTATTTTACAACATGGTCGTGTGTGAACAATTAAATTTTCATTAACAAAACAATTATTTTAATTTATTTATGATACATGAAATACAGGATTATTCTTTGCATTTTTTACAAACATATTTTTTAATTAAAAGATCCAAAAGATTAAATATGAAAAAAATTTATCTTATAATTTCAATTCGAATAAAACGAGCGGGAAGTGTTTTAAGCATATATTAAAAACTATAAAAGTAAGAGATAAAAATATAAAAATTAATCAAAAAACTGCAAACTTTAGGTAAAACACGTTTATGTAAAATGTGTTTATAGATGAGATTTAATTTTGGTAATTTTTTAATAAAAACTTTCATCATTTACAAGCAAAAAATTTGCGAGTCATATTTATAAGACATTCTTATTATTAGTATTTCACATTTTTTGCTTAATTTTTTTTAATTCACGACGATAAAATGGATATTTTTCTAAAAATATTTATAGTAAATAATCAACATTTCATGTGACTTCAATGGAGTCAAAATAAAAAAATTTATTTAATAAAAAACAAAATGTATTAATTCGACTAACTTATTTTATATTTATTAACATAAATATAAATTAAATTATTTTTGTTGTATGGTTGCCAAATTTAAAATTCCTACTACATATTAATAATATATATATATATATATCATTTACAAAATGATTTTTTAATTAAATTATTCCAGATAAATAAATAAGTCAAATCTCTTAATTACCTTGATAAATACTTGATTTGTTTTTGAGAGGTAGGAGATTATCGGATTTGGAACAGTTATGATTGCCCAAAGCTTTTTCTGAATAAAATCGAAATTCAATTAAATATTTTAGTTAATTAATCTAAATATTAAATTTTTCACTTTAATTATATTATATATATATATAAATTTTTCTAAGGTTTAATTGATAAATATTTAAACATTAATAGAGTTAAACATACTTGTTGTTAACAATTATTAACAATTAATTATTATTATTATTAATATTAATATTAATTATTATTATTATCATCATTAATTAAACTTCAAAATACTTTTTTTGTTGTCGCTAGCGGAATCATTTATATAAAAATAAATTTAATAAATAACTGTGTATGCATATTTATGTTATTATTATTATAAAATTTTATGGTTGTTCATTATTTTAGCCAATAAATGTTTTTACAATATTTTCTTCCACAGTCAAATGAACAATACTAATATTTACAAAATCGAAAAATTATATAAAAAATAAATTTTTTTTTAGAAAATTTATTTATTCCAAATAAATTGAGGAGAGGAAGCAATAGGATAATAATTGAGTAATTAATCAATTAGAATAATTTGAGTCTATGGGAAACCATTAGGAAAATATTTCATTGAAAAATAATGTTAGAAGAAAAATTGATTTTCTGGAAAATATATTTTTAACAATTTAATTCCGAGTCATATTTCAATTATAAAATGCAAATTTATGTAAATTTCAAGACAAAATACAGAAAAAAAAGAATTGATCACATCGTTTAATTAATTGAATTTCTTATGTTATTTATATGAATGAATTATTTAATGATAATTTCTAATAAATACGATTCTTCCATTTCTGTCCGAGGAGCGTTGGTGAGTTTTTATTATTTGCGTTTTAATTTCATGACAAAATTCATTTATTTACACAATGTTTTGCATTATCACAACTTGGATTTTCTATTAAAATAATTCATTTTTTTCTGTCATTTATACAAAATATGCTTCAGAAAAAACGTGGTTTACCGCATAAAGTGCAATGCGTGCAAATAAATATGCATTGGAAGTACACTCAGGAACGTACACCAAAAAATTAAACAACACCTGGACCCTGCCGGAAAATCCTCGGTATACATGCATCAATGAAAGAAAGAAAAAGTATTTCAATCAAAATCTTGGTCGGAGACAATATCCAAAAAAATCTCAGATTCAAAGAGGCAATTCTTATCTTAGATAAGCATCCATCAATAAACACAAAAGAAGAAATCAGTGAAATCGCCAGTCTGATTTTTTATTAACTCTGATACTTTAACTTAAAGATTAAAGCAATTTTATAGCAAAAAGGAACACTTTCAGGAATAAAAAACAGAGTAGAATTGTATTTAGGTCTTGAAGTTCTTTATGGAGGATTGTTTGAAGGCTTTTTTTGTTGCGTTTTTAAGATGAAAGCTTTTTCATGTACATCTTTCATAAGACTTTAAAAACTCAAGAACTATTTATTAATTTGCTCTGAATTTTATAAAAAACTTTCTTTAGTTTTATTTTTATTAAGAAATCTGAAGAAAAAAATCAGATTAGAAACAGTTAAAAAACATAAATTATACATATGCTTTTTAAAAGTATTAAAAAAATTAAAGTTTGTAAGGATTAAATTAATAAATGTTAAATTCAACAGAAACAAAATAAAGAGAGAAAAAAAATTTTTAAATTTTAAACTGTATATTTTATAAAAAATATTTAAAATTTTAGGTTTAAAATGTTGTTAGATTTAAAGTTAAATTTAAACCAATCAAAAAGCAAAAAAATTATTGGAAATCAGAAAGTATTTTGGCATTTTTTCATTTTATATACTAGAGGATTATTTATTAATCGAAACTTTTTTCAACAATATAATTATTACTTCGCAGCAAGGTCTTATTTTGTCTGATATATTATTATTATTATTATTATTATTATTATTATTATTATTATTATTATTATTATTATTATTATTATTATTATTATTATTATTATTATTATTATTATTATTATTATTATTATTATTATTATTATTATTATTATTATTATTATTATTATTATTATTATTATTATTATTATTATTATTATTATTATTATTATTATTGCATTTTTGAATATAAATTAAAATATATTTAATTAGTGTCATAATTCAACGAAATACATTTGAGAATTTCAAGTGCTCTTTGGCTATACAAGGTTTCGATTAGAGAAAAATGAAGTACCAAAGAAATCATTTAAATTATTTTGAATTTTTCCAAACATAAAATATATTTTTACTTAATAACAATTGAAATGATTTAATATTTTAGCAATAATAATTATGAAAAGAAAATTATTATTATTATTATTATTTAGAATAAAATTATAAATTTATTCTAATATTTAAAATTTGTTTGAATAAACAAACAAAGAATATCAGATATCTTCAAAATAAATTAAATCAAGATAAAATTGTTGTCGCCACGAATATTCAATAGAATACAAATGTTGCATTGATAAATATTTTTGCCATTTATATTTTAAATAGGGTTTTAGCAAATTTCCAGTTGAAAAAGTTCAACGGATTTGCAAGAGAAAGCCATTTATAATAATCTAGCCATTTGATAATCACATAGAACCTTTCTCTACTTCAGTCTTTAAAGATTTCACTTGAATAGTTGCTACTACCTCCAAGATCTATAACCGTAGCCGCTCAACTTTGAATCACGCCAGTAGCTTCTTATCAACCATGAAACCCTCCTACACGTTATCGCATACTTGTTCAGTGTAAAACTAACTTATGGTATCGATCCGTTATAGGTCCCTCATTACATCTCCATACATTTTTCCATAAACCGATTCCAAACATTTGGTCACCTTTATCAACATGACAGAAAGATAGCCCTATTTGTCTCAGATTTGATGCATAAAAAGTGCATTATCACATATTAAGAGGCCTTTTCTTGTAATAGAAATAAATCATTATTTTAACACAAAATCATAAAGATCCATGTAGAAGTAAAGAGAAAAGTTTTCATGTTTATAAAACAAACGCGTCATAATATATATTACTAATATTACTTAAAATTAAATAAAAATAAATAATCAAATAAAATATATTGTTCGGAAAAACAAAAAAACATCAAATTAAACAAAAATTAATAGAAAGTTTGAACATAATATAAAATGATATGATATTATTTTAATGAAATTATGAGAAACGTTTATTTTGAAAATGGGGGAAGTCCATTTGAGTATAGCCAACTTATCATTTTCTTCACACATATTTAATAAACATTATTGGATAATAAATAAAGAATATTTATAGCTACAAAACACACCAAATTTTTTCTGTTTGAAAATATCAATATTTGAAAATTTATTAAAACGCAAATGTTTTAATACCTCGTTATTATAAAAAATGAACTTGCCCCTCTTTTTAAAACAACGGATCATGTTAAAAGTGCAGCAAAAGACGAATTTCCATCTTTTTTCCTTCTCCCACTTATCTGGGAGAGACTGATCCTTGTATCATTCCTAACACTAAATTATTGAAATAGCAGTCTTCTATTGTTTACTCTCTAAATCGTTTGGAATCTAGGAATAATGAATATCTCACTAGAAAATACGCGGCGTATATAAATCATCTTAAGTCAATTCAATTATAATTATAACAGAAATTTTCTATACACCTAAATTAATAATAGTGAGAAAAACAAATAAATTTTAACAAATATAAAATAACCAATGGTCAAATTTAATAATTTCAAAGCGGCTGCTTACAAACAATTCTAAAACAACAACAGTTTTTTCTCTCTAAAATTTTGTTTAAATAATATATGAAATCCAAAACTATAAAACCATTCATTTAATTGAATTTGAAATTTTTTGGGTTGGAATTGGGTAATCATCTTTTTTAGTCAAAAATATTAATAATTAAAAAGAAAAATATTCAATCGATTACATAGAAATTATATTTTTCCGCTTCAATTAATTTTTTAATTAATTTCAATTAATCCCGACAGCATGAAAAATATCTATTTACTATTTGAAAAATTTTAATTTTTTTGAGGAGTTTAAAAGTTTTTTGATTTAAACAAAGTGTGCTTATTTGAATCTTGTCAAGTTTTATTTTAAATTTAATATTAAAATTTATTGAATATTTTTAATAATAAATAAGTTTAATATAATTAAAATGAATTCTCATAGGATATTTTTTATGATTACATATAACAAAGATTATTACTATTATTATTATTATTATTATTATTATTATTATTATTATTATTATTATTATTATTATTATTATTATTATTATTATTATTATTATTATTATTATTATTATTATTATTATTATTATTATTATTATTATTATTATTATTATTATTATTATTATTATTATTATTATTATTATTATTATTATTATTATTATTATTATTGTCATAATGCCCTCGTGTTAAAACAGTTCTAAAATGAATAATATTTTTTTATTAGAAAATATAAAAAACTATCCAAAAAACACATAAATTTAACTAAAAATGTGTTTTCAGCATTATCAGATAAATTTGCAACGAAATTTATCTTTGCACTTGCACGAAAACAACAGATTAATCGCAAAAATGTACACTTGAAAGTTATCATACTAATTTAATCAGAGGAATAGAGAGAACAACAGGAGTTTTTGTAATTTTAAAGTTGCCGAAATAGATGATTTGAAGGCTGACATATAAATATGCAGGATGTTAGATTTATGAATATGAATAAACAAATTGTTGTGGAATTTTTTGGAGTTTTAGAAAATTTCTCTGGTAGTTTTATTTCATTTAAATGATGAACGACCTGTAGCCGTATAGTTTCCGATAAGTTCGACATGAATATGTTTCTGATTTAGTTTCCTTCAATAGTCGGAACCTTACTTACAAACGATTCACAAATTTCACGTAAATTATTTTGTTTACTATCTTTTCTAAAGGTTATCTAACATTTATGTTAAACCAAATTTGATTATCAAAACTAAGAAGAAATGTTTTATGAGAATTTTGAAAAACCAGAAAAAGATTTAAATTTCCCTTTAATGGATAAAAAATTGAAAATTCAAGACATATAAGAAAAAAAGCGCGAGAAATTCTCATAATGAGAAAAAATTGAAAAGGCGAGATTAAAGCCTACAGCGTCACATTCTAGTCTTCAAGTTGAAGTGCTTGACACTTTTCAATCAAGAAAAGTGCGAATATACAGTACCTTCAATAACATTATAAGCAAGCTCTCCTGTCTAAAAACCTTCAAAGCGATTCAACTAATACAGAATGCATTAAAACTCCGTTATATCTACCAGCAAAGTTGCGGCAGTACACACAGGTAAGCAAAGAAAGTGTAATTTTATTTTGTTAAATAAGTCGTTTTATCTCTAAAGCCATAGCAGTTTCCTCAACATTCAGTATAACTCAATGCAGGATTTTCTTCATTACACAGATAATCGTGATGTAGAATTGTCATTGTTTATTATACAGTTTTGGAATTTAATATTGACTTGACTGATCCTAATGTATCAGTCTTGAAGAGCTATGTCTAAACGGTTCTTAAATATATTATCTTATGTTCTTCTGTGACTACAGTTTCGGAGAAACTCTGCTTACTTCGAATTAGTTTAAATATTTATTTCTCCTCTCGATAAACTTTACAAAAAAATTTGTTTCTGACTTGGTAAAATTGTCATTTGATGATGTGCTTAAAGTGATGATTTACTAGAAATGATTATTATTATGGCAGACAAATTTTTCACTTTCTCAACTATAAACAAACGAGTCAAAAGAAAATAATATCCTACAATAATAATAAGAAAGAACTTGTTTCCCTTAATTTCATTAAGAAGCACTATTACTTCAAATGCACAATAAAGTATGGCAAATATAATTAGAGTTACGGTTAAGATTTTACTTCGTCGACTACTTCCCAATCTATATAAACATAATATTCTAGCATAATATCTGGGTTCTCTCTGTAACAACAATACTTTTCAAAGAAATTGAGAAAATTAAAGAAAATTACAAAATGAAATTTGGAGGGGGGTTAAATTTCCTTAGTAAAATTTTAATAGTAAAAACACAATTCTCTTTATGTTTTCCGTTAGCCAGTAAAGCGAGACTTAATCTAGGGATTTAAGCTAGTAGAAAATAAATTTTCGTACTATAGTAGGATTAGTAAAACAAAAAATACTTTCACACTTCATTGCTACTTAAAAAGAATTATGAGATAAAAAATATTAAGTGTTCTTTACTTACTCTTAAATAGTTCCTTAAAAACTTGATGTCTCAAAATTTATTTTTAAATGGTTATTTGAACTGATATTTCCAATATATATATAAAGAAGTTAAACGGACATCGCTTTTTGGATAAATAAGCATGAAAAAAAAACAATATTTAATTATTATGATATAAATAATTATATAAACATGACAATTATTAAATTAAACGAGCCATTCAAACACACATTTTATTATATATTTCTACAGATTCAGTCTCATCATTAGGTAAAAATCTGATCAAAATAATGTGGATTTAATTTGTATATTCGAATTGTTATTTTTTAAATATTTTAATATAACTTACAAAGTTAAATTTTATTTAAAATAAATTTTAAATTTATAAATATCTTTATATTAATATTAAAAATTATGATATAATTATTAGATTTAAAAAATATCTGGTGATTGCATTTTCAACACAACTTTTCAAAATATAAATAATCAGTTAAAATTCGTTTAACCGATACTATTTGCCTTCAGGTTGTCAGATAAGCGAAAATTTTAGATAAACCATCTTAACCCAAATATTAAATAAATTGTATTTGTTTATCAGAATAAGCTAAAAATGTTCAAATCATATTTTTGAAATTTATTTTTTATCGCTTCTATGTCATATCAGCACATTAATAACATTAAATCCACACTATTAAACTCTTAAGTCGCTCAATATAAACAAAGGTAATCTCTAGTGGTTTCATTCCTTGATTATGTGAAATGATTTTAGTTTCGTCTATCTCAATGTTCATTTTATCCTTACTATTCTTCTCATTTTTATTTAATAAATAAACTTTATTTGTAAGCAGTCATCCATCCTTTTAGTGTGTTTTCTTCTAAAACGAAGAAATTCACTGGAAAAATCCTATTTATTCACAACAAGCAGTTTCCTTCAAAAATTTGAAATAGTGATTTGAGTTATTTTGTTATTTTCTTGTTATTTTTTGCATTTAAGCAACATCAATTTTATGTTGGAATGGCCAGATATCGAATAATCAAGTGTTGGATAATCAATTTTTTTACGGAATAAAGTTCTACTAAAATTAAAAATCACTTTAATAAAAATTTGAGCATCTATAAACCTTATAAGAAGCTGGAAATTATTTTTAATTTATGTTTTATAGTTAATGAAACTTTTACTGATTTGAAAGATTATCATTTTTACATTTTATACAAATTATAAAACTTCCCAAAACGTTTTCATTAAACATAAATATTAATGATCAATAATAAATTAAATAATAATAAAAATTAAATTAATTAATATAATGAACAACAAAAAATATTTACAATTATTAAATGATTATATTTTAAATGAATGTAAGTTAGTGATTCAGATTTTAATTGAAAAGAAAATGCAAATATAAAAAAAGATATTCTTAAAACATTTTAATAAATGTAAAAGAAAATAAATAAATAGCTTTTAAATAAAAATAAAATTCCTAATAAAATTTCTGTAAAGAATTATAAAACAAAAATTTTACATTTTCTAATAATATTATGAGAATGAGTATTAAGAAATTCTTGTTAAAATATTTTTTTATTAATAATTTTTGAAAAAAATTTTGTGAAATATTAAGAAAAATAATTATTATAAATCCAATATTGTTTGTATGATCATAAATTTAATCGAAAAATTGAAATATTAATAATTATAATATTCGATATTATATTTTCTACAAATTTTGACTATGAATCAGATTTTGTAGAAAATATTGTCACTTATAAAGAAATCAGAGGTGAAAAACAAAAAAAGTCCTTATAATATTCGATATTAGTTAAAAAGATTTTTATAAGATTAATTTTTAAACTTATAATTTAGTATAATTTTTAATTCTTATAACTAAGGATCGGAAAAAAGAGTGAGTACTCTTTGTTTCAAAAAATCAACCTTTCAAATTTCTGGGTTAAAAATTGTAAATTTATAAATAAATTATCCCCGCATAAACTGTAGTGATTTCGATAACTTTTCAAATATGCACCGCTGACCGATGTTTGGTCGAGCATAGTTTTTCGATGTTAAATAACATTTTAATAGATAACAGACGGCGCTTAACAACAGAAAATCAGCAAAAATTACTATATTTATATTTTAATAAATAATAGTAATTACTTTATTTTTATTAAAAAAATATTAATATATTTTCTTAAATATAGGGAAAAAAATATATTCCTAATCGATTCCTTTTCGTTTGCTGAAATCTCCAGCTTTATTTGGAAAATAAAAAGCACTCCTTGTACTCTTTTTACCCAGAAAAGCACTCTTTTTCCGATCCCTATTTATAACATATTGTGTTGCATGATTTTAATTTAATCTTTATCATTTTTTAGTAAAATTTCAAATGAAATTAAATACCTCACGAGTCTTCATTTAAAATGAGGAATCTCGTTAAAAATTTTATTAATTCACGTTGCCCAAAAATTTGATAACTATATAAACCCAGAATGACTGAATAAATTTTATAAAGTGAATAAATAACAAGGTATGTAATTATATTTGGAAAACAAATTCGAAATGAAAATTTGAACGTGAAGAATTTTATTTTTTAATTTCTCCATGTTATTAACTTTATTTTTTTTAATTTCGGAAATTAAAAAACTGAAGAAAATTTATCAAGTGAAAGTTTAAATTGAATAAATAATAATTTTAGCTCAAGGATTATTCCATTTTATAAATTGTATAAACAATTGAATAATCCTTAATTTTTAAAATTATCATTATAATATATCCGAACTTAAACATTTTTTGAAGGAAGTTGAAGAATAATAACTAAAAACTAATCTCATTAAGAAACCATATTTATTACATACTTGTATTTCTTAAAACATCTGACAATTTCGCAAAATATAATATTCCAAAAAAAAATAATAAGACAACACTAACATATAGTATTTAATAACTCTTTTTTATTGCCATTTATAGGTTTATCTGACCAATCTCGTCCACATCCTTTTAGAAGAGCATTAAATTTAACAATATTGGAAACAGTTATTAAATATTTAACTTTACAGTGAATTATCCCAAATGCGTGTTTAATAGAAAAAGTATTTATAATATTTTTAACTCGTTATTTATATTTAATTTTTACATATTCTTATAATTTTAATCCTATTTTAAACAACCATAAAATAAGTTATTTTAATCACGGGCAATAGCTTCCTATAACAAATAAATAACAAAATTTTGACGTTTTAATATTTTTTACCATATTTCGACATTGAATTTAAAATAAATAAATCTAAAAAAACTCACCATTAGCTCTAATGCAACTACAAGCCATTTTTTGTTTCAATGGAGAGAAATTAAAATAATTCCACGAGTTAAATAAATAAATAAAAAAAACAAATCATTCCATATCTTGATAACATTTCATTTGCTAAATATTAAAGCATTTTACTGACATGTTGAAAGGCAGTCTGATAAAATTTATGAGGAAAAAATAATGAAAATTAATTTATAAAAAAAAGAATTTTGTTTTGGATTGTCGATTTTTTGCAAAGATATTCTTCAACGAAAATTTTAAATCCTCAATCAAACAATAAATCGTAGATACATTAATTTTTCTGATCCCAAATTTTCTACTCTTACATTATAAGTGTTAGTTCATTATTTCATTCTCTTAAGTTATTATTGTAAATAATGAAACGCAATTAGAAATTGGTATGTATGCGTTAATTGCAGTGTTAGCTGTATAAAAATAATTTTCTGCGCCATGACAAACTTCAACAATATTGGCAGACCAACTTACATGCATGCAAAACCAAGTAGCCACAACAATTTATAATGCATTATACGATTCCACAGGAGTTCACAGAGATATTTCTAAAACAGGCAACGATTTGGGATACACACACGCAGGCATGAACACATACACACACAGATATATAGACAGGCAGATTAAAATATTTCTACCAGATTGTATTTAAATTAAAACATCTTCAGAACTAACAGTTCGTTTTTTTTTTAAAAAAATTATATCTCGATCATTCATGTCGATGGTAAAATAAATTTCTCTCCTTTCAATATTTTTATTAAACAGTTTCGTGGAATACTCGGAGGAAATAACAAATATTGGCAAATTTCAATGGCCAATTAGATTTAGCTATTAAATGATAAGTAAAAGCAAAAACCCGTTCTGGTTAATTTAATACCACCACATTCTGTCAATGATTAATTTGATTTTAAATACCAAACTTATTCTTGCCTTTTGTAAATTTTATTAAAATTAAACAAAATTCCATTTAGAAATAATTTTAAAAAATGTTTTAATAATTTAATATTAATTAAATTAATAAGTCTCTGATTAGCTGTTAATTAACAATAGAATAATAATCACTTAAAAAAGTCTGTTACGGAAATTCTTGATTATCAAAAAACATCTATATCTTTACTGATTCATGATAGTCAAATATTTTTTAATAAATATTGCAATTTAAATAGAATATTTTTTAACATATTTTAGAGACGGTCAAGTACCAAATTTTTCAAAATTTTATTTAAATAGACTAAATTGGAAAAATCATTTCAGTCCGAAACAATATTAAAAATATCACTAAATAAACCCCAAAATTTATTCTTATCTTTCTGAAGTTTAATTTTCAAAAAATCCAACTTCATTTAAAAAATTATTTTTTTAAAAATATCTTTTTAATAATTTTAATTGATATTTAATTATGAAATTAAATTAATAATTAAAACCGTATAAACTGTTTATTAACACTATAATGATATTTCCATAAATATTTTGTCAGTGATAAATTTGATTAAAAAAATAAATTCAAGCATATTCAATAAAAATATAAATTCAGAATTGAAGCCCGAAATAAGTTGTTTATTAACAATATAACGAATATAGACAGATCACAATTCTTATAAATTCAAAGCAATTTCGTGTGGAAATCGGAAAAATTTATAATTAATCAAGCAAACAGTAACTGATTTATTTTCAAAAAAAATAGTTGAAAACAAGAGAAATATGATTTGATCCGACTGATTTTTAATTTTTTATTTTAGGCACAAAAAATAAGATAATAAAAGTATTTATTTGATATTTATCAGCCAAAATGAAATTCAAATCCCCCATCTTCAAAGGGATTAAAGTTATGGAATGTGAATCCACCAAATGGATTCCCTGTTGGACCTTGATGTTGCTGTTCTGGATCTAATGGATCTTCACCATTGTCATATTTTTGGCGCTTCTCTGAAAAATAAAAAAAATTAAATATCATTAAACAGTAGGAACAATAATTTCCAGTTCTCAATTGATTGTCAGTCACCTTGTGTGGGGATTAAAATATTTTTTTTAAAAAAATAATGTCAATATTTAAAAAAATAAATACTAGTGAGCTCATTAGGAGAATAAATTATATGTTTGTGTTTGAATAGACGTATTTGAAATTGTAAATAAAAAATTATTGCGCAAAATGATGTTATATAAGAATAAAAACCTTTTAAAATTTATTTTAAAAAATAGTTTAACTTAATTTAAATAATCAATTACTTTTTAATTAAGACTATTAAAAGTTTCAAAATTTATAAAATATTTTATAATTATAATTATAATTTTAACAAACAATATGAATTGACAAAAATTTAAATGTTTTTAATTTTGGGTGTTTAAATATAGAATTTTTGCCTAATCCGCGGAACAAAAAAATCGATACGTGCTATTAATTTATCAGCGACGAATTATTGAATTTTACATGTTAAAAATCATTCATAAAATCATTCTCAAATAATTTATTCAAATGTGCTTTCGATGTGAGCAGGTATAAATTCCTTATTATCAGCTTAAGCCTTTGATTCCAAAACTATCTTTTCTCAAATCGAGTTATTTGCTAACCAAATATCATATTTGCAATATAGTTTTCAGGAGATTGCTTTAAAATATTTCACTCGCCCATTTTCAGGGTTACAATAAAAAAAACTGTCAGTATTTTATAGTAAGATCATTTGTACAAAGGGCACATTATAAATTAATAGCATATTGAAAAAAATCTCTATTTTATTAACAAAAAAATATTAGGAGATAAAAATTAAAAGTAAGAGATAAAAATAAATTTTAATTAATTATGAAATGGAGTGAAACATGATTGACAGAGAGGCATTAGGTAAGCAGAACAAATGAGTTTCTGTCCTCAAAATCTATTAAAATATCGGCTGGTAAAGCAAGCCCTAGTATCGATACGTCACTTTGAACGACAAAAAAGGTAACTTGTACGTTATTTTTAACGCACTAGAGCAGGGGTTCCCAAAATGTGGTCCGCGGAACATAATGGTCTTTAGATATTTATTTTTTTGTTTGATGAAAACTGTTAATTTAAAACATAAAAGAAACTTAAGAAAAAGGTAAATTATTTTTCTTGAAAAAAATAATGATAAAATCAGCTTTAAATTTTCTCAGTGCTCAACAATCATATTTATCAGGGTTCCACCTATGATTTTTATGTGTATTCATAGAACTTTCATTTATTATTTTATTTATTTATTATTTAATTATCATTTCGTTCGTTTCCAAATTGTTAAAACAAAAATTTTCAAATTTTTGAACTTGCAACCTCGGCTGCGCCACTGACTAGGGTCCGTAAAATATTAAACAACACATAAGGGATCCGCGATAAAATATGTTTGGGAACCCCTGCATTAGAGTGAACTGAAAAATAGGGAGTGACGGATGAGACTATATATATATACCGACTGCAAAGCAAATCTGAAATGTTAGTTTTTTAATGTACTCGTTCGTTCCAATGGCGTTTAAAGAGTGAAAGAAAAATTTGATCATATTTCTATAAAAAATATATTTTTAAAGAAAAATATCCCTCACTTCATAATAATGTCACATGTATGTAATCGGTATTTCAAAGCATAAATATTTGTGGGCAGCTATTTTTAAGAATAAAACTAGAACTAAAATATCTCAAAAACCATGTCAGAAATTTCACTTATCTCATGCTGCTGCTTTGCCTCTCATTTGTACGTATAATAAAAATGCACGGAATAATAAAGTTTAAATTACTTTAATATGTTAAAATACATTATTTGTTTTTTGCTCATAAGCTATCGTTCATTTAAGTGGATTTCATGTGTGAAAAATAAACTAGTCTTCTAATGTAGACCAATGAAGCTAAAAGGTTGGACACTCTTGGTAAACTGATATTTGAGTAGCATTTTTTATAATATTAAAAAAAAGTTTCCTAAATTTTGTATTTCTGAATTTGAATCACAGCTTTTTGAAAATGTTGAAAGTAGAGTCACAGAACATTTGTGTTCATACTTCAGATTAAGGAACAATTATAAATTTAGACATTCACATCGAAATGCTATTGCAACTGACACTTTCTATGGAAGATTTATTATTGAAAAATGAAGTTTTCTATGCACTGCTTAGTATTTATGTAGATTTCTATGATATCAGAGGAAATTTATTTTCAATATATTAAAACCAACGACAAAATAAAAGTAAACTCATTTTTCTGATACCGTTTTAATTAAATTAAAATATTTGAGTATTTAATTGGGGATGGGCGCAGGAGTTCTCATAAACATAACTAATATGGTTTTAGATAAATAAAAAGAACAGAAGCTCAAACAGCAAAGCTGAAATCATAATCAGACCAACCAATTGCAGAATTCTAATATACAATCGTAAATTTTATGCATCTTAGTCGACAATGAATTATTATCCTGTGGCGTCTACTTTATCTTATTCAAATTTTAGATGGAATTTAAAAAGAAAAGTTTTTCAAATAAAAAATAATGTAAATTACTACATTTGGTGTTTAAAAGATGTAAATTGAAATTATGAATTTTTTTTTAATAAAGAATTTGTTATTTTGTTAAAATTGAATTTTAAACCACTATAATGGAAACGTAGAAATTCTAATGGTAAAAAATATTATTGGCTTTCAAGAACAATTAAGGAAAAATGAATCGGCAGGTTTTCACCTGTAATAGATTATTCGGAAGATGTTTCATCTGTAATAGAAAATTTCAATTATTATTTCTGTCAAAACGATATCATATTCATTGATGAACAATGCTTCGTTTTAAAATTTTTCCGTAAATCATCTTATAAAGATATTTAGAAAGTTGTTGAAAATTATCTCAATTATATAAGGGACAAAATTCTATTCTTTAGATCACAGCTTAGCTTCTCCAATAAAGAGGTAACTGGTGATGAAATCAAAGATTTATTAGCGCAGTATCTTAAAAATAAAGGTCATAAAAGAATTAACTATGAGAAGCTTTCTATCCCATTTGAAGAGTTGGGAAATACGCGTTTGGTCCATTGCTTTTATGTGAGTGATAAATTAAGTGGAAGTTGCTCTATACTGTCAATCTCAACCGTTCAGCTTTAATCAAAGATCTCATAGAGGCAATTTCAAAGCAAATTAATATCCGTCAAAACACTCAATATTTTATAGATATAATAATTCATTCAAAGTGAATTTATACAAAATGTTGTTTTCAAACGACAAATAAATCAAAATCAAATGACAAAAATTTCCTTTTAAAAGTACAAAATTTAACTGACTAATATAATAAGCAATATAGATATTTTCTGTTCTTGACCGTGCTAAAAAATTTTAGATTTCTCAATTTGAGTCTAACTGTGCTTGCAAATATATTTTTTAAAATAATTAACTACTTGAAATCACGATATATTCCCTTTATTGCTTGCTTTCTAATGATTCAATAGTATATTCATTATAATAAGTTGTCAAAAAAATATTGTTTGCATTTTAATTATTTTGTCCAACCATTGCTTTATTTGCCGGAACATGTCATACTTTATCTATGAAATAATTTTACTACATTTGATTCGGTTTTACTATTTTCAATAATTATATTTTATTTGCAGCCTTATTTTTAATCAAACACAATTTGATTTCGATTATTAAACGTTCATATTTCCCATCCTATGACGATTATAATTTATCAAAGCATTATTACCCAACCATTTTAATACCGGCCGAACCGATTATCTGTGATTGAGTGAACATGCCAATGTTTTAGTTTTTTACCGATTTCAGAAAACATTTAACCTACAGTTAGTAGTACATTCTCATTCATCAAAGAAATGTATTTAGTATTACATATGAATAGATAAGAATATTTATTGTATTATTTACAAAGAAAATATTTCAAATTTTCTAGTGAAATTAAACCCAACAGAAAAAAATATTTGGCAATAATGATAAGATTTAATTCTTACGATATTTTGTTAGAGTTTATTTTATTGTATTAAAATTTTGAGATTAGATAAAATTAAATTTTAAGATGTTCCTGAGATGCTTCAGTTTCCAATATATATTCACGCAGTCGTATCTGTACCCATATTTTTATCGGATATCAGAAATTATTATTATATAAGATAATCAGAAAAGCTATTAGTTTAACACGTACATTGTTAAAACATTATATCTACAAAACCAAATAACAGTTTTAAAAGATCAACTTGGAAAAATTGAATAAATTATGCACCATTCGATAGATGACAGTCAATATTTTATAAAATTTCAAAAATGAAATGTTTACATTTAAAAATAAAAGTTGTGATGACATTTTAATTTAGTATAATGAATCAGGAAAAAACAGAGATTTGGTAAATTGCATGTTAATTATAAGACATAATAAACCAATCAACTTGCAAACTTGCTAATAAAGGCGTAAATATATTTTTAAAAAATGACCTATGAAAAAAATTCCCATTTTACATAATGAGTTTAATGAAGCGCTGTTAACTTTGAATAATTAGTCACGTAGTAATCATAGCACACCGAGATTCCTCTGATATGCCAATAAATTCAGAAAAGTGCATCCAGTCACCAATTCAAAAAGCGAACATGCGCCTTTGTAGAATTTAAAATATGGGAGATCATATGGTAGCGGTGTCTAGATTAACGATAATATATTTAAATATTCAATGTTACCCATAAGTTGTGAACTTTTGTAGTCGAAACAAATGTTTAAGTATAATATATATTTATATTTATTAAATAACAATTTTAATAATTATTTACATATACATATATTTACAGTAGAATTTGCATTTTAGCAAGTCTGAAAATGTCAGAAAAAACTTAATAAAAGAACTAGTTATTAGATCAATTAAATATTTGAAGTTTGTATTCAAGGTATCAGAAAATTGATGTACAATAATTTTTTCCAACGGTAATTAGTGTTTTACAGTACTTTCTTCAATGTTTATTAACATAGCAAACAGCGGTATCAATATCAATAAACTTTAAAATCGTATTAGATAAATTAAAACTTGAATTTAGTTTTTAGACGAATATATATAAAGTGCTAGTTTTAAAAAGATTGCACTGGTACCTTTTGAATTAATTATATCAGGAGCTTATTTAAGTAATGACTGAAAAAATTAAAATTAATGAAAACCGATTAAATGATGATTGTAGAAATAATTACCAGCATCGGTTAAAACATCTTTTGCGTCAGAAATGTCGATAAATTTTCTTTCTGCTGCTTTTTTGTTATCACCTCTATTACGATCAGGATGATATTCGGCTGCTAGCTTCCGGTATGCTTTGAGAATTTCTTTTTTGGTTGCAGTTCTAAATTCCAAAAAACTAATAAAAGATATTCCAAAAAATTATTAAATATTTTATGATCATTATTATTAGGTAATTATTCGACATGGAAATGTTTAATTTGACAGTAAGTATTACTTTTAATCGAGAATTTGAAAATCGACTTTTTTATTGAATAATACATAATTATTACCACATTTAATCGATTATTTCTTTATAACTATGCTGTTTATTAAAATTATTTTAACACATTGTGATCGGGCAGTTTTCGGCCGCGTACTAGTGCTGGTAACGGGTGATTTTTCGCGTAATTTCGCGCTAACGTAGACCTCTAGAAAAATTGCGATAACTTCAAAAATATTGGAACCCACATTTTTCGCTCACACGCGGTCACAAAAAAATACATGAAAATGCACATGGCTAAATGCATCACCACCATAAAATATTTTATAGCTTTTCGGTTAAGCTAAAATATTTTTTTTTATTTACCCTTCAGCACGTATTTTATTTTGAAATTGAATCTGCTAGCCAGTTACATTCATAAAAGTGCGAATTTAGAAGTCAAGACTTTTGTATTTTATAGTAAATGGGCCTAGCCTAGGCTAGTATTTGTTTATGATCATAAAAGTGCGAATATCTCAATCATTATAAAACTTCGAGCATTCTAATTTGTACCATTGGCTTTTACTTAAATTAGCGCATACATATATATGCATACACATGCATTTAAAGGGTGTTTAAGGTGTTTATATGTGGTAGAGAGTGTAAAACCAAGTGATTCGCCATATGGCGGTGGTCTGGAACACGTCGTATGAGCGAGGTATAAATGTATTATTATTATTACTATTATTATTATTACTATTATTATTACTATTATTATTATTATTATTATTATTATTATTATTATTATTATTATTATTATTATTATTATTATTATTATTATTATTATTATTATTATTATTATTATTATTATTATGAAATTGATATATCATATTATTGAAAACAAAAAACGAAGTCTACAAGTCAGCCGGAAAATTATATTACTTACTTATTAAATGATAAAAATTGAGTCATGTAAAAGCAGTTCAAACTAACAAAAATTCATATTTCCCTGCAATTTACAGCGATGGATTGCGTCAATTTCAGGTGCTTTTCCCTTAAATTTATGGTCAATTTCAATATTTACACACGACGATAAATACGGTTGAATAAACACAATTGGAACATTATTTTCTTGATAACAAACGAATATTTATCATTAATTCAAAGTTTAATTCCTCGTCTGGTTCATTGGGTTTTAGAAACTCGTTATTGTTATTTATTTGTTGTTTGATGAGGCATGTGAATTAAAAAAATAGGAAAATATTTTTAAAATAATATATGCTCTCAAACTATTAATTTAATGTATCATTGAAATCTTTTATGTTATTCCTTTTTAATCTGTTTTCCTTTATAATTTCGGCCATCTTCATTTCAGTGAATCGAAAACCGACGTACGCTCTGAATGGCTTAGTGATGCGCGATATAATGATAATGCTGCATAAATTGAAATTGGTTTGCGGGTTGAATTGTTAATTTTTAAAGTTAATTTCTTAATTAATTATTGGGTTGTTATTTTAATTATTATTCGATTATATAAGGTTGATGCATAAGTAACTTCGTATTTTTACGTATATTTGTATATAATTTTTTTCACCAACTATGATAACATCTGTTTTTAATGTTGTATTGACACATTCTTGCAACATTTTTTTCAGTCTATCGTTAGCGCCTGAGTTATACAGTGCTGTGGTGAATTTTTAAAATGTCAGAGACATTGTTTATTCGAGATTGTTTACTTTTTGAGTTCAATAAATGCCATAATGTAACTGTGACGACCAAAAACATATATGATATATAATATATGTGACTTAATAAATATACTTTCAAGTAGTCCGATAATAAGAAAATGAATTTTCTTAGGTTAAAGCTCTTAAAAAACTGAATAGTAAAAAACAGTAAAATTTTATAAAAAATAATTTTTGTCAAAACCTTGATCGTACACACTACGACATGATTGTCCCGGCAGCTCTCATCGGTAAGTAAAATTTAATAAAGAATTTAAGGAAACAATGGAGGATTGAATAAATGTCGATAATAATTTGACTGAAAAAATTTCTTTAAAGTATAACAATATTTTTCGTCGAATTGCCTAATTTTAATAATACAGACTAAAGAAAGAACTTCACAAAATCGAAATACATGCACCATAGTGAAGTTTAAACTAATTCTGAAAGTCTACTAAACTACTTGGAATATTTGTCCAAAGAAGAATATAACAAAAAATTATTTATTTGATTTTGAATGTTAAATAAAATGGTATGTAGTAAGTTATTTTTAGTTTGATAAAATTTTAAAAATTACTTTGGTAAATATTATTCGGTATTTGGTAATTAAATAATTGACTGAATGTGTTGTTCAGAATGCTTGATCTTGTAGTATAGTATCTCAGTGTTAAACTGGTAGAGCATGGGGCATATGCAAATTATTAAAATTTTGAATATTAGCTAAAAACTGCAAGTATGAACACTTTCCTATCCTCATTATTTTCTGCGCCCTACCCATTCCAATCCTAATAAAATTGCTCAAAAATAAAAATGTATTACAATAAATTTTTTTTGTAGAGAGGATAACGCAAGCTAAATTTTTTTGGTTATCATTTTATATACACACGATAGAGAAGGGTTAATGAACAAGGAAAATTTCTCTTTTTCATATTTTTTACAGACACAGGATAGGAAAGGATTAAGCTTTTAAATATAATCAGACAATATAAATTTTAAGATTGTGTCTAACTTCGACAAAACATTTTTTTAGAAATCTCATACTGATTTTCTTGTGCTCTGATTCCATTTATCATCTTTTCTGTAATAGAAGGCTGTCTATTATTTCTAAACTTGAGTTCATAACATTGTCAACTAATTAGAATGGGCAATATTTGCAATCACTATAATATTTGTAAAACTAAAATAGGTACACAAGTTAGATTTGAAAGTTTTATCAAACTATTAGGAAAGAACTGTTTGTAAGACAATGATGAAAAGATATTTAGGTCAAAATAGTTTTGTTAACAATAAGTGCAACACTAATTTCTATCCAATTCTGAGGAAAATATTAAAAATAAAATGCACACGAGTTAAGCTTTCAAAAATATATAAATAAAAAACATTTGTAAAATATTTAATTTTCAAAAATTAAATATGAATTATTTTTTATAATTTCTTATGAATTATAAAAACTTTATTAAAATGTCAAATGATATATAAATATTTTTTTAGAAAATGTTTAAAATGCTGCTTTGAATTTTTAAACTAATTTGAGGATTTTTTTTTGATTTATTTAACATATGTTGTTTTAATAATGACAATTAGTACAAATGAATAACTCTAAAAATGCATTATAGTAGTGACTTAAGATATTTACACATTGAATTTATGTCAATTATAAAAAAACCAATTTCACTTTTTACCTGTGAACATTTAATATTTTGTAATAATTTCTTTTTTTAGAATTTTTCAGCAATTTCTGAGCTCTTTTCATTCCCTCTTTTGCTCGCTGATTATTATTGTCTGATTCAAGAACTTTCTGATAGTAGCTAATCGCTGAATAGAAATATTTCAATTAGGATTTAAAGAATTTTCTCAGAGAAATTAAAAATGTACTGATAATAATTGCATCGGATATATGAAGATTATCAAGAAAATAATTCCCAATTAAGCTTGTTCGAGTGAAAGATTTTTGATTCTGTAGAATTTATATAAATATAATTGCTCTCAACCAATTACCCTATTCATGCTACATGATACTTACATCGAATGTATATTGGAGAATGTTTTGTTTTTATAACATTTTAAAATTAAATATAGCTATTAGAATGTTGTCATTGAAACTAATTGAATAATTAATTTCATTATAATCTTAATCATCAGTATTACTATCATCTGCTATACTTTCATCACTTAACATTACCTACCTGTCTGTCGATTATCAAATTATAGATGTTCTCAGTTTTCATCCTATTATGCATGGTGAAGTAGGAACTTTAAAATTTTAATATCATTTTAAATAAAAACATCCGTGCAAAAATGCGGCTCTTTTTATCTGAAGTAACGAAGATCTTGTAAACGTTATTATGACATCTTTAAATGGATAATTTTTCTTTGTATGTCAATATTGAATAGGCTGAGTCATGCTTACACAATCTATACGAAAATATTGCACAACTTAAAATTTACTTAACATATACTCTAAAAAAGTATACGTTCGGTTGAAGGACAACATAATGCATTTAAGGATTAATACTAAAATCATATGAATGATATTTTTCCAATATTGTAAGTCTAGAATTTGAATTTTAACAGTCCATATATATATATATATATATACACATATATATATATAGTTTAGAATTTAAAGATGTTCCGAACACATGAAAACTGATTGGCTAAATTATAAATGCACTATCAAGCTCGCGTTAAAATTATAACAAAAATATCAATTAATGGAAGCAAAAAAATACATTTCTATATTATGTTCATGAAAAAATGGAAGAAAAATAATTCATTGATGAAAATAATAGAATAATGATAATAAAAAATAATCAAAATTCATTCAATTAGTCAATTTTAAATAAAAAAAATGGAAAAAAATATCTCATTTGAAAAATAATTTCCAAACTTGTAGATTACATAATAAATATTAATAATAAAAGTCTAATTAAAGTCATATTTTGTGGATTTTATTACCGTTGATTTGAAAAAATTATGAAATGGGAAAAATTAAACTAAAATGTTGCGTATTGATGAATTACTTCAAAAATACAATACCAGGAAAATAATAAATATTTATTTTAGTTATTTCTCGCTTCATAGTACAATGAAATAAAATGTGACGATAAAGTTCAAATGTGTTAAAAATTTGAAATTTTTTATAAAAAAAGTGCAATAAAATTTTCCATTTTTATTTGATGAGTTGTTGATAACCTTTTTAATAGATGAGCCCGAAAATTTATTTAAGGTATACATTGGAAAATATTTTTTTGGAAGCTCTCCGTATTTGAATTGAAACCGTGATATTAAAATTGTGTTAGACAATTTTAGCCAGAATTTATAATAAAAAATTGCTGTTTTGTTCTTATTGAAAAATTAAACTTAATCGAGAATACCGTCATAGGGGCATTGCTATATCAAGATATGTGTATTCAAATTGCGTATTCTTGTAATTAAGTCATTGTAGTGGTTTTTAAAAATTCCAAATAAATATAAATTTTTAATTTAATTTTTTTGCTTTTTCAAAAATATATGCGTATCAAACGGTCAGTGACAGTTAGTAAAGAATAGAAACCGGCATCGGCGAATACCAAAATACCGGGCAGTTCGCAAACTCTACCGGTTTCAAATTTAATAAACATCACAAATATTCCCAATATCAAAGTTGTCTTGAATCAATTTTAATCATTTCTTCCAATTATATTGTTACATTTTAATTATTTGTTTCGTGTCATTTTATAACTTTCATTAATCAAACTAATTTAATTATTAAAAATTAACTGAAATTATTAGAACTTCTAATTTAAAGTTTTAAAATGTCTACATAATTTTTAAGAAAGAAAAACTTAAAATCAAACTATCTTAATTTTTCTTTTAATAATAATGGTAATAATAATGGTATTGTATTAATTAAAGTTCCAAATAAAAATTTGATATTAAAAATCACTAAAAACCATTACAACTAAATTGTGAAAATTTTGTTCTATATCCACATTTGATCTGTTTTTGTCTTAATTTAGTTTTCAACAAAAGTTTGTTTCCAATACTTCCTCTACCAAGCGTACTTAAAAAAATGTTGAAAAATATCAAGTTATTGAGCAAAATTTAATAATAAAATATGAGATAAATTTATTATTAATCAAATTTTATGTTTTGAATCATGTTTGTTTGAGTGAAAGTAAAAAATTTCAAGTTTTAAAATGTTTATGAAAAAGTCGATATAAGTCCAGTGAAAAATATTTAAAATTGGGAAAACATCTAAATCACAATCACCAATGATAAAACATGGCAAATATTGAAATTTAATTACTGTACTTCAACATTAATAACATTTCAATATGAATTATTTTCGTTTGGAAATTTGACAAATGTGGGAGAATTTCACTTATCTCTCAATTGCTATGATATCGTAACAATCATCGACAAAGTTGTTCAATATTATAATTATAAGGAAATAAGGTCCTGTGAATCCATTCTGAGAACAATTATCTATCAACGAGAGAAAACGACAAATTCAAAAAGAAGTTCCTATTGCAGTGATTAGTGACGCAAATACAGAATTTATTGCATTGTAAGTAAAGATAGTGTAATGCATAGACAATGTCTACATATGCAATTACGAAAAATATATTATTTATATATAACAAGATGTATGAGAGTCAATAATTACTCTGCGTATCAATGAAGATAATATTTATTAATAAAAAAATCTTAGAATTTACATAAATATGAAACATTCGAAATAATTTGGTGAGTAGAATAGGTAACTGGAACGCCAAATGAATATTAGATCCCGAATTCTATAATGTGATTACATATTATAATACTGTATGCTCCTAATGTATTTGTAGAATTCATTTTTACAAAAAAGCCTTTTTGTTAAATGACAATCGATCAATATTTTGAATCAATATCATTTTATGGCAGATTTTAGTTCAAAAATTTGATATTATGGCAGATTTTAGTTCAAAAATTTGATATTACCCCTAAGCATTTTATTGGTCTATCATCTTAAAATAACCAAAGCCTTTAGTTCTGAGTCAAAATTTTGACGTTTTCCCTAAGCATTTTATTGATTTATTGCCATAAAATAGCCTAAATGTTTTTAGTTTGAAGTGGAAATACATTATTTTGGTCAATTGAATAAACTACTTGAAATTTTAAAGAAAAACAGTATAAACATAATCAATAACAATCATAATAAGAATATTGTATTAAGGTTTGACATTGAGTAAATACATAAAACTCCCTCTGTTCCGAAATAATGTTTACATTTAAAAAAGTTATAGCATTATTAACAAACAGTCCTAATAATTATTGTAAAAAATGTTAATATTTATTAGATAAAACAATTTATTCGTGACAAGGAGGGAGGATTCAATTTTATAGGGTCTGTTGATCAATATTTTGGCGAGCCGTAAGAATCGCTTCTGGTTTACAAGTTAGGGATACTGGTAGAGTACCATTGTTGCGGAGCTTTGCTTTGCTAATATGCGGCAACTTATAATTATTTCCCCCATTTGCAAGCATCGTCTCCTCCATGCACTGCTGGAGTGTTAAAAATACATTATCCAGTTTATCTGGGTGTAGCTCATCAAAGGCATTACTCACACAGCTAATCAATTCATCAATGGTCTTCGGAGAATGTTGATGCTGAATGGATTGAATGGCATTGAAGAATCCAAGATCTAATACGTTCATGTCGGGACTATTAGGTGGTTTATTTTTAAACATAATAGAAAACCCATATTTTGATCCTTCTTCGAGCATATCTGGATCGTCTTCATTGAAATACGGCTTTGCATTATCTTGCAGAACGTAGATGATATCATTTGATCGAGGAAACTTTGCTCTGATCATTAGAAACAAATTTTGCTTGATCATTTTTTTATATTCCTTCGAATTAATTGATTCAATATTTTTAGTGACGTAAGTACCCTTCATTCGGTTCTTGCTATTTCTTTTGGCTTCTTCTTTATAAACAAACGGCCAGATGCCAATCTTGCCATCAAAATAATTCTCAGAGCCAATATCACCTCGGGGCCTAGCAACTGCTGCCAAAAACATCACCTTTGTTATGAATCTTTTGATTTGACATGTTCTATGAGGAATCTCTTCATCCATGGTCAAGTAATAGCTGCACTTAACTTTCGAAAGATAAAACCATTTTTCATCAATATGAACATGATTGAAAAAATTATCGAATCATCCATTTGTTTTTATATAGGACAGACAAAATGTCAGGCGTTCAATTTTATTTCTATCTGTTGGTATTGGCTTAACTGCAGATGAAACCCGTCTTAATAGTTTAAACTCCTTCAAATTCCTGAATAATGCTGTTTTTGGAATACCACTGGCACATGATAAACTTCGAAGCGTTCCTCGCCGATTTAATGGAATTTTCTTGATATCGTTTAATTTATCATCATAGTTTTCCCTTTTTCGTCCACAATTTATCCTCATTGATGATGAATCAATAACTATTTCATCTGTTCCAAGTTGTTCGGAAGCATTTCTCCAAAGTTTCGAAATTGAAGCTCTCGATACGGCGTACTTAGCGGAAATGTCATTTATGTTTCCATGCTTCAGCTTGGGAGGATTTCTGCTGGACATATTCATTAAAAAATCTTGAAAAATTAAACTTCTTTCTTCATTAGATAAGTGATAAGTTGAATATAAATTTTCTGTATTCACTTTTTTTTTGTATTTTAGAAATATTTAAAATTTAACAATAAAAAAACCTATAATCATGCAAATTTTTGTCAATCCATCCATACTAAATCATTATCTATCTATATAAATTAATAAAGTTTAAAGTTGACCAAAAACATTGATAATCGGAAAAATTTATTTCAAATGTAAACATTATTTCGGAACAGAGGGAGTATGATTTTAATTCTTTATATCGTTCACCTTTCCACTCCCAATTTCCTTAATAGGGTATTTTACATTTTGAATCGCAATGGGTAATACGACCAATGAGCAGATTAAAAACACAAGAATTTCATATTTGATTTCAGACTACCTATCTTTGACCGTAGAAATGTTGAGACTTAAAATTTGATAAAAGAACAAAATTCATTTGTTCTTGTCGTCTAACTACACCGTTAGTATTATGATGATACGGACCTGAAAATATCAACACAATTCCTGCTGTCTTCACTAGTTCTATAATACTATTAGCTTCGAAAGTCTTTTCACAAAAATATGTCATTTATTTATAAAAAAATTAAATAAATTATCAATTATTTATTTAAGCATATTTTACAAATCACGATTTTTTGAGAATGTTCATTACATATATTTCCCCTACAATTACAACAGCATTGTTTGGATGCTCGATGAACAATGGTAACATCGCGTACGAGTAACTGTTTCAGGACCTGGTTTATTAATCACCATACTACTCGACAAACTTTCTAAAGCTTCGTTGATTGTAGCAACTGTATTACTAATTTGGATATATATATATATATATATATATATATATATATATATATATATATATATTACTAATTCTTGCACTAAATTCGTCGAAAATATTTTCTGTTACGAATTCATTTTAGTTATGTTCCATTTATGTTCTATCAACAGAAGAACTATTATCCGAGAAGAACTATTATACGAGATTTTATTAATGCATCACTTAAAGATGTAGTCAAGAAAAACTGGGCGGGCATAGAAAATGTTTTAAATGCGACAGTTCAAAAAACTATTGGAGTAAGTCCTGCAGAAATTATATTAGGAAGAAAAATTGATAGATCGCAATAGCATAGTAATAACGAAGTAGATAGAGAAATAATTATTCAGAGATAAGATTCAAAAAGACAGCATGCTAAAGAAATTGGCACAACAAGGAGTCTAGATGTAGGGGACAAAGTATTGGTGAAACAAGAGGTTAGAATTAAAGATCACGAGAAATATGAAGGACCATATACAGTAGTAAAACGAAATCATGAAAGAAGTTATTTATTAACAGACAAAACCGGTAGAACCATAACAAGAAATATTGAAAAGATAAAGCTTCTATTTAAAAATAATATAGTTGAAACGACTATTTGTGTTGAATTTGAATAGTTAAAATTCATGTTAAATTATATTAAAGTATTTTAGATTAAATTAATTACACTTGTGACCGATAGCTATATCAATATTAATAATTACCACACCCCAGTCGTTTAAATTTTCAGGTTTTGAGAGAAATTTTGGATTAGTATTTTTGTGATAATAAATAAATGTTAGAAGATTCAAATTTAATTGCGTATAATATCTACAAATTAAACCGAAATGTGATCCAAGGTCACAACCTAGTGTTAATAGGGATAAAGGCCTTGGCAAAGAATTGGTTTTAAAAGTTAAGCATTATAAACAATTGGAAAATTCTAAACTTGGGCTCTATGACAATAACTTAGTTTGATATAATTTTGACGTGAAAAAAGGGATTTTTAATAAAATGTAATAAATGCACAAGAGAAAATAAATAGAATGTTTTAATGAGCTACGGCAGTGGTTCTTAACCTGGGTGGGTGAAAGCATTTTCAAAAGTTTAAGAGAAGTTTCTAAATTTTCGATGGAAGGTTTTGTCTGTGAGAAACTATTGAACGCTTTGTCAAATTTTGAGGCCTTCCTTCTTTACCTTTGCCTTCAACGCATCGCATTTACCAGCAAATGCAGTACAAAAAACCAAACTCAAAAGGCCTCAATAGCAGTACGTAATGGGTTTCCATATTACGCATGTAATTCCATATTTATTGATTAGTGATGAATTATTGGAGCTTTTATAATAGTCCAAGTCTCTTGTTGTCCACAATCATACATAATTCCTTTGGGATAATTCAAATTCTCTCTCACTAACGGTGTCGCCCACTATGACAACTATTACAAGCTAGCATTTTATAAATAATTTAAATTTAATATACACAATTGTCTACTGACAAATAGTAAGTAATAAATCCCAGTTTATATATTATTAAAATAAATATTGAGGAAAAGTTATTTTTATATTACCTGAATCGTAATTTTCATCGGCTATAAATGCTTCCGCTAAATCACAGATTACATCCCAATTCTGAGGCTCATTCGCATGTGCAGCTTCACACACTTCGATAGCGGTTTTCGCTTCACTGACCTATTTGTGGATATTATTTTTTACAAACTGATTGGAAATCCTCCCCATACCTTGCTATGGCAATTGCATAGATATTGATATGCGAAGGATTGATAAAATGGCTCAGATTTTTTCAATTTTTCAGCTTTAATAATACAGTCGTTATATCGCTTGTCTTTGGCTGCGTCTTGAATGGAGTTGATCAATTTGACAAGTTTTTTAATGAATTTATAATGCTTAAAACAGTCTTTATGATCGGGATCGAGTTTAAGACACTCTCGAATTTCCACCAATGACTGATCTGCGTTGCCAGTTTCATACAGCAATTTACTCAATCGCAAAATGCCATCTCTGTCATCATTGGACAATTTAACTGCGTACCTAAAGTCATTTATTGCCTGGAATAGATCTCGATAAGAACTTGCGATTTAGAATTTATCAATTACCTTTTGATTGTCACCGGACTTCAAGTAGCTATTTGCTCGCATTTCACGCAAATATTCACTGAGAGTTGTGGTTTCCATGACTTTGTTCAGATATCCAATGGCATCTTCGAACCGATTATTTTCATAGTATGTCTTGGCCATTTCAATAGCCTCAGCAATTTCACCGATGTTTACTAGCATTTTCTGGGCTTCAACGTCCTCTGGTTTGTGCTGAAGCTAAATTTCGGAATATTATCCTCATTATAATCGTTTAAATCGAAAAATGTATAAATAAAATTTTCGATTAAAAAAATGTGAGTGAAAAGTATACATGGTTGCAAATGTTGCTATCATCCATCAGTAAATGCGTTGACTTGCCAGTGATATTCCAATTGGTGGCACATATAGGATCAATAAAATAAAGTATTTCGTGTAATAATTTAATAGAATTTGTATGAGTTATTATTCCTAAGGAGCATAATAGCAGAAGGAAAGAAATATCTAAAAATTACAAATCAATAGATTATAAAAATAATTTTATTGACAATATGGCCTATCGGATTGAGTGCAGCACAGAAAATGTTGATTGAACTTTTTCATTTCTCATTTACATATTATAAATTCAAGCTTTGAAATCAGCATTAATAGAATTTTCTTCATAATACTGAGCATTTTAAAGTTTTTGATTCGTGTATATAACTGTATGTAGTACACAACGTACAGGACAACTCATGAAATAGATATAAAAAAATATTAACGGTGACGGACAATCAGATATCAGATATAACCTATCTTATCGAAATTCGGAAATGTCGTGATCTAGAAAACATATTAAAATGAGCCATTCTATGTAAAGTATTTTTCTTTGATATTTGATTAGAGGTCAATCTGAGAATCCTGAATAGAATCTCTGATAGAGTAAATTAGGACGATGAATCAAGCCTGAGTCAGATATTTAATCAAATACTGTTAATAAAGGCACAAATCAAATAGTTTTGGTTTTCAAATGACTTGCTCTTAAAATAGTTCTAGATGTGATATTTTTAATATGGAAAAACGAAAGGAAATCGATATTTTATTGTCATTATTTACGAATTATAATATAACTAAATATGTAAGTATATCTAATCTTAAGTGTTAAGAATGAAATGATAAGTTTTGTATTCATGACTTCATTCGAGGGTCATTTATTGTTATCTAATCATATCCAAAAAATAGCATGTTCTTTTCAATTAACATACAGCATTTACAATGTTACTTAAAATGCTCAGTTCCTTTTGACTTTTTGCTGAAAATTGACCAGTGTACAAACAAGTAAATGGAATTTATTTGCAGTCAATGGAAACCTGATCCTCCAAAAATACAATTTTAATGCCATACATTTAAGAATTTTCAGTTGGAAAGAAATATGAAGAAATGTGCAGCTTACAAAAGCATAATTAAGTTGGTAGTATTAACCCATTAAGTCCTAAGTTTTTGCGCTGAAAATTACTTTATAATTTTTGTATTTACCGTAATTATTTTAAGTAAATAAAAGTATTTATACCAAATGTTTGCAGATATTTAATGATGTTTTGGAGTTATTCCTGGTCCTATTTAAAAAACGATGGGAAAACGAGGGATTTGAAACAGGTAGTTAATTTTGTTCCCAAAACTATTATTTTTTGTGAAGTACAATATCCTAAAAAAAAACAACATAAAATAAAATAATTTACTTAGAAAAAATAAAACTATGAAAAAGTAAAATAAAAAGTTCTTCGAGCACTAAATATAAATATAACTCAAGATTAATTGTAAATTAATAAAATTAAATTCATGTAAGCCAATTAAGTAAAACCTGAAAAAATAAATCCAAAAACAAACTTATGCTTTTCATAGCAAACAGTTAAAAAAAGCGATCATGCATAAAATCAAGTATGTCAATTGACTTGTTAAGTACCATTTACCATCTGGATTACCAAAATGACCAATAATTTACTTTAATTGTAAAATGATTTCCCATTAATTAGAAAACAAACGATTTTCAGGATGTCAAGGACTCACTATACTTTATTCTAGAAAATGAACATTTAAAAACATATTCCAAATTGGCCAATAGGAAACATTTAATTCTCGGAAAATTGAACGAATGACAACAGAATGTACTTTTCAATAGCAAAATCATTTACCATATCATGTATCTTCATTTTTAGAATATAGATCAATATTTATGTGAAACAGAAAACATTGAGGATAAATTATAAAGTAAATGAAAAAAAGACCAAAGTTGAGAAGATAAATAAAATTATTCATTTTCAACATTAAAATCAAATGTCTATTTTGTAATTTTTACCAAAATTTTCTAATTTCAATTTTTAGAATGTATATTGTTAGTAATTATTATTTATCATGTTACTATAACGATAAGTTATTATAATGCAAAGTTTATTAGGAGATAAATATTAACCTCTTAAGTGGCTATGACGGATATATATGTCATCAACGTATGCATTACAAAACGCATAAAACGAATATATTGACTTACGTATAATATATGTTTTTATGCCCAAGACGTATATATACACTAGCGGATAACAAAACTCGCCGCTGAGGAGCACATTTCGTTTGACAAAATAAACCACTTAATAGGTTAAATTAAGGAAAGTGAAAGTTACTAAAATTTGTAAGAATAAAAAAAATGTCAGTGTCAGAAAGTACTTACAAAGTGAGCTGCTGTGTGATAATATTATTCATTCAAATGACTCTTAGTTTAATCGTGATATTAATGGAAATTCGCAAACCGCTTCCTCTTTTTTATCTTTGATTTTATAAATATATTTACGTATCGAATTTCTAAATTCTATCAAAATGAATTAGGTATTATGTGCATATTTAGTGCATTAAAATAATAGTTAAGTATGCTTACGAAATCTATACAGATTCAAATAACACTTGGCACTCAGAAACTTTTTATATCAATTTTACACTATTGCAAGAAAACAGGTTCATAATTTGAATTTTTATTAACTTATTTATTTAGCTGTACATTTAATAGTAGCAGTGATGGTATGGAGATAATACATAATTGGGCATGTTTGATATTTATATTGACACGAAAAGCCTTTAATTAATGTCGTTAGAGATTAAATTTGATTTAACAAACTCTGAACTGTAGTTGATAAGTCAAGTTTCTTTCAAAGGATGTTATAAAATAGAAAGAGATATCGAAGTATATGGTCACGAATAATGAACTAGCAGTTTAGAAAGTATAAACTAGACAAAATAAGAATTATCAAAATCGAGTTTGCTGATTGATGTTAGAAATGGAGCTTCATTGGAAATAAAAATTGTCTTTACAATAATGTTAATAAGGACAAAATTAATGTTTATTACAATAACATATTTTGTATTTTGATTTCTTAATTAAAGCCAGCTAAAAAATTTGTTATTAAAATTATGCAAACCATTGGAACTGGAATTTTTATTTATTACAAATTTTTAATAAAAAATATCAATGTTTTAATTATCTAATAATTTGTAAAATTATTTAATTATGACGTGTCAATTAATAAAACCAATAGAACCATGTGAGTTAATTTCAAAGTAGAATTACCAGTAAATTAATATCTTCTTTTGCCTCTGATAATTTCCCTTGTTTTAAATATAAGTTGGCTCTTTGTGTTCTTGCCTAAAACACAATGATGAGTTAAAGTACATTGAGCCATAAAATAAGCTACCGGAATAAAATTTGGCTTTAATAATAACGAATTACTTAAATCTTCAATGGCTGATTTAGTTTTTCCCATAGCTAAAAACACTGTAGCTCTGCGGTAATATATCAAATAATTGTTTGGATCTCCTTCGACTGCCTTATCATATTGCACAAGGGCATCTAATAATTGTCCAGCTGCTAGTAACCGTGTCCCAGTTTGAAGATACTTGTCAACGTCTCCAGGATCAGAGGTAACAGATTCTAAGATTTTTGAAGTAACTTATAAATAAACAATGAATGCAAACCTTCTATATAAAGATTAAAAAGTAAAATGGATATCAAAGTAAACCGCTTATTTATGATTGACATTGAAACAAAATCAATGTTCCTAAGTATACGTATAATAAGTGTAATTTGAAATTAATAGGTTGATAATTTAATTCGGTGTGTTCAAATCTTATTGGTTCAAAAATTCAGATATTATTCAAACAAGACGCCTCTTGTTCATTTAGTTTTCTAATAAAATAATCAATTAAATTAAAAATACTTTTACGTTATTCTTTATTTAAAATTAATTTTAAAATTTAGGAAATAGTTAGTGGAACATATTAAAAATATCGTAAATATTTCCATAACTTAATATTTGGAATTTATAATTTTTAAAGTAATATATAATTAAGTTCAAATTATCATTTCTTGGAGTCTTAAAGTTAAAGATATATTTGTACAAATCTCGAATTGAAATATATTTTAAGTATATGTAGCATTCAAAAATTTATAATGAGAATGCATTTAAATTATATGTATATAAATATATATATAGTTACAATCTCTTCAAAAGTCATAATATATCCACTAAATTTTATTAAATTCAAAAACGTATACTTAATTCTGAATATTAAAACAATGTTTTTAATATTCATTATTGGACATCACTCTCCTCTTCATTTTCTTTGTACTTCTTCAGCCATTCGATTCTTCTTGATTTGATTGAGTGTGGAAATTGTAATTTAACTTGTCTTGGCGATAAGAATTTTAAAATTTTGTAAGATCCTTCATATTGAATTTCCTTCTTCTTTCGTCTATACGGTTCCAAGCGTACTAATACTTTCTTTCCCACCATAAAAACTCGAGTACCCCGGTTGTATAAATCTGGTGGGTTTCTGGGTGCTGATATTTTAAACTATGTGGTTGTTACCCAGACAACCCAATACAAATATCTTTCGCTTACCACTCGGCACCCGTTGCTAAGCAACGTTGGAACTGTGTTTAAGTGGGTAGATCGTCCGCAAAAAGTGAGCGTCATTGCTAATGCTATAATTGACCGAACGATCTATGGGTCCAACGAGCTACCGGTAGAAGGCCTGTGCTCGATTTCGATTTTTAGGTCCCCTTTTTTTCCTATCTCCTTCAAATGTTAACCTATACTCTCATATCCTTTATGTTTATGTCTATTCCCATAATTCTTCTTATCGTTTTCCGTGTTGATGATTATTCTATGGCCTGTACACCCTTTGTCAAGTTAAATATTCCCACAGTATATCTTTTACCCTTATCCCTATTATAACTATAATGTTCCGTATTATTATTACTAGCATTATCATTGCTACTATTATATGTATTACCTTTATTAATTGTTACTACTATTACCTTTATTATTATTCTTTTTACTATAATTACCATTATATTTATTGTTATTACTACTATTATTATTATTACTATCATTATTATCATAATTATTATCATTATTATTATAAGTACCATGATTTTTATTATTATTATTATTATTATTATTATTATTATTATTATTATTATTATTATTATTATTATTATTATTATTATTATTATTATTATTATCATTATTATTATTATTATTATTATTATTATTATTATTATTATTATTATTATTATTATTATAATTATTATAATTATTATCAATATTATTAACAAATTTTTGTGTAGAGATTCGTCCTTATTCCTCAGCTTTAAGAAATATTTTTCTTATATAGAAATTTAGCCGTTCTCCATCTGTATTTTTCCGGTTTTCGATAAAGTATTTTAATTAATTCGAAAAATTTTAGCAGCATCCCACCCTTATTTTACGGTTTTATCCTTATTCTATAGTTTTCGATAAAGTATTTTCATTGACTCGGAAAATTTGAGCAGCGTTCCGCCCTTATTCTACAGTTTATAAGAACATTATACTAACAATTAAACAGCATTCAACCTTTACTATTTTCGATAAGTATTTTAATTAATTCGGAAAATTTTAGTAGCGTTCCGCCCTTATTTTACGGTCTTATCCGGATATTCTATCAATTATTGAGCCGTATTCTACTTTTACTTTGCTATTTTTGAAAAGTATTTTAGTTGATTCGGAAAATTTGGGCAGCGTTCCGCCCTTATTTTACAGTTTTATAAAAGTTTCAATTATTTCAGAAAATTTGCGCAGCGTTCTGCGCATATTTACCGTTTCAATTCAACATATTTTATTTAATTCTTATATATTATTCAATACATTATTTTTCATGATTTTAGTCGCTCGGATTAATCTTTTTCCGATGGCTATTAATTTTAACTGTTGCAACGATTTCGCTATTTTCCCCGCTACCCTTTCCCTTTCTTTATCCTTATGATCTATTTATGTTCATATTACATTTAATGGGTGTCCACTGAACTACTCGGTGTTAGATATTTTGAGCCGATTGTTGTTAAAAATTTATGTCAATTTTTCAGGAAACGGATGATGAAGGAGCAGCTAAAGGACTACTCATTTACCTTCTAATTTCCCCAATATACGGATAATATTGACGTTCCAGCTACTGAGTTCTCACGCCGTAGTCTTCACGGGCACGAACTATTGGCGGACTTACACCGCACTTACATAGTTCGATAGTGTGTTTTATTTTACTGTCTTGCGATATGTTTTGGCTGTGAGCCGAAAAAAAGAAATAATAAATAAGTTTTACCGTATCAGTTGAGTAAGTTTCAATGCTCAAAATTGTGACTTTAAAATATTTATTTGACATACATAAATTCATCCTGCATATTGGCATAAAATCATCTTGATCACAAATTCATGTCATTAATTCATAACCCTTCGTAAATTCGCATAGTAGCAATCATAAATTGGCATAAAATCATCTTCTCAATAATTCATAATACTTCGTAAATTTGCACAGTAGCAATCAAATAAATTGGCATAAAATCATCTTGTCGAATATTCATAACATCATATAAATCAATACCCGTGCACTATCTGAGAGTTAACGTGTTCAGTCAAAACTCTTATCAGTGTTAATTGGCTGAATGCACGGCTCTCAGCTAGTTATGCACACTAACTCGAGGTATACTAGAAAATTTTTCTCTGAAAAATAAGACTGAAAATTTGTGAAAACACATCGGTATATATACCTATAATTTGGCCTTAACCTTGCGTGTTAATTTTATTGCGATTAAACAAAATTCGACCTTGAAATTATTTGTGTTATCTAAATTAAATTTTTATTTATTTCTTAATTTAAATTGGTAATTTATTTTTAACATTTTTAAATAAATTTATTCAGCTAAAAATATTTTATTTTTATTCATTTAATTCATTAATTTTTACTTTTATTTAAATGGTCATTTTAAGGTCAAATTTTCTTGTTATTATGTTATTTTTTATGTAGATTTCTTGCGGTTCTTGATGCATTTTGTATTTATTTTATTTTAATTTTATGTTTTTGATTTTATATTTATTTATATTCTTTCAGATTTTAAAATGTTTAGTTGGTGTTGTATGTTATATTTTAAGTTATCTTGGTGCTGGGTTTTCGTGCTGTATTACTGATGCATTTAAACAATTCTCAAGGCTATTTGTGTTCTGGCCCAAAAAATCTCTATTTTGCTTAGTTGTAGCTGCCTTTTCTAGATTAGTTTTTGCTTTATCCTCAATTTCTTCTCGGCATTTTTATATATGTCCTACTCTTGAATATAAATTAATTTTCTGGCCATATACAATTTCAAAAGGTGATGTTTCTCTTCTTCTTTTGAAAATACTCCACTCAACCGTATTCTGCCGTCCATTAATATTGGACTGCCAATCAATTTTCAACATTTCCCACTCATCAAACTGATTGAAGCTCCTGAATCCCATAGCATCTCTTCATGAAAATCATTTATTTTCAACATACTCTACTTTCTGTCATCATCCTTCTTTTCAACATTTTGTTTTTTAAACTCATATACTGTCTCAACCCTACTGACAAAATGTAAGCAACAAGGTCTTGTTGGGTATTTTGTCTCAACTTTATGAATGAGTGGTTATATCAATTCATCTGATCTATCATCGTTTTCATCACGTATACAATAAACGCTTCGTTCGTCTAGTCTTTGAGTATTATTTCGTGATTTCACTAACAAATTACAACTTCTAAATGAATGACCGTCCTTACCGCATTTGTCCTTCAATGGGAATTCAAATTGCATATTGTCCACAACAAAAGCATTGACCAGAATTTAAGCTTTCTTCTACTGGTTCTGGTAAATCACAACATCTATTATAAATCTTCCGTGCAATATGTTTCATTGAAACCTAAGGGGGTGGTCTACGCTCCATAGTTGTCCTCTCATTATATTGTTCTGCCAGGGGTTTGACTTTATCAAATTGTCTTTGGTTCTTTTCATTTCTATTCCGGTAAATTATTTCTGCTTGACGATTTGGGTATTTTCTGTTATTAAAATATTTTTGAATCCATTGCTTCTGTTTATCTTGAGTAACGTTTGCATAAGTCGATTTAAATACTGCTTGGACTTCTTCAGATCGTTTTTTCGTATCGTAACCTTCTCGTGCTTCATATACCTTTGCTAAATTTCTAATTTCTTCTCTTGTATTATTGGCCATCGTCGATATATTTTCTTTCAAACGGTGGATCCGAACTCTGTTGCATAAAATCAGTTTGACGGTGTTTTCTTTTGAAATTCCACAGTCATAAATCCATCATCGAGTTTCTTTACACGAATTTCGAATGTAGCGAATCTTTCATCGTGATTTTGTCTCACTGATAATAATTCACAAATTTTATCCATAGTGGACTTCTATTTTGTAAATGTGTTGTTAAACCATTCATGGGAGATGTCCTTAAATTCTTTCCAAATGATAGATGCTTCTTCAGACAATAATAAGTCAAAAATACTTACCAAATTCAAATCATTAAGGAGCGTCCAATCTTCAATGTCCTTGAGCCATTGCTCTGCTTCCGTCGTGCTTCGGCCATCGAATTTTCTGAAATTAAGATTTAAAATGTCTTTTGCCTGTTTAGGCAAAGATTCCATAATCAGCTTCCGATGCTGAATTCTTGTTACTGCGTGAATCGGATCGATTTTTTCGGCATGGTCGCCAATTACAATCTCTTCAAAAGTCATAATATTTCTACTAAATTTTATTAAAATCAAAAACGTATACTTAATTCTGAATATTAAAACAATGTTTTTAATATTCATTATTGGATATCACTTATATATATATATAAATTCTTGTTCAGAATAACTTATTCTATAAAACCATATTTATTCATTAAAAGTAATAAATTATAAGATTTAATCAATATTTTCTTTTATCATTTTTGTTAGCATAATTTAGCAGGACCTTTTAATTCTTGAAAAATTGAAATTGCTATTTTTTTAATTGAAAAATATTTTTTAATTAGGTTAATATATATCAGCTAATTGTATATAAGAAGTAAATATTTTCTCCCTGTACCATTACATTGCTTTATCAGTAAATTATTTACTGGCTATAGAACAGATGTAAAAATGATGGGTTACAGGATCTCTTAGACCCCCGACAATTATTACAAGTGCAACCCAGCTACAATATGCTAGTTTAATCAACTGGTGCCCATAGTGAGACAACGTTATTATTGTAGCAAATCAGTGGGCACTAGCCAAAGGTAAGTACGTTTAGTGTGAGCGATTTAGATCCCGTATACATTCAGGTTCATAGACTGCTGAATGGTCATTTTCTTAAGTAATAATCTCAGTCATTCTTTATGGAACTGAATTACCTTTATCTGCTCATAAGTTATTGACCTCGAAGAACTTTCTAAATAAATTAATCTTTAAATGAAATAAATAAGTCACGAGAATAAGACTACCACAGCCGCAAGAACAGCAAATGAAACTTTCCGTTGTTTAGAGCCCGCCATCCTTGGATGAGGAAATATTGATATAGGTATCAGCCTAACCTTCTTTAGTAACTGTCGTCCAGAAAGAAAAACAATAAATCTAAAAATTGTAAATGTGAAAATCAGACATCAGACCATTTAATAAATACTTGTTCAATCGAAATCACTGAAGAACACGTTCAGTCTTTAGGTATAATATGCGCCCCATATAATTATGTAATTATTTTATCACTACATGTGAAAAATATTCTCTAAAAACATGAGATACACCCGTTTCAGTTCATTAAAAACTTCTATAATAGTAGTATATGAGTTTGCCATTTTTAAAATGGCTGACAGGTAAATGTTTTAATAAAGTATATTTGAAGGCTTTGATTGTGATCTCGTATATTTATGAGATCATTATTCAAGCTCTTAAATAATACTTTTCATCAATTTTATTTGGTTTTTTTAGGAATTTTTACCAATTAATGTAAATTAATGAAATTATTTTCGAATAAATGTAAGTCAGATTTATTGAAAACTAAAATTTATAAATAAAATTTATTATTAAAAAGTTTTTATATTCGAATAAACTATTTCTCTGTTGTAAATTCGTTTTGACTGCCATCTTTTTTACCTGTTAACAAATCCAAATTTTGGATATTTATTGATTTTATAATTATTGGTTTTATGAGCTTTGGAAATTTCCGTTAATTTCCCAAATTTATAAAACTCTTCCCATTTTCAATGATATTAATGATTTGGATTTTTTATACTTCTATAAAAAATATTATTTTTAAACTTAAGTTATCTGAAAACTTATGTTTTCCATTTTTTAACTCCTCATTTGAAGGTTCTATTTCCAATCCTCCTGGTAAATTACAAATGAGGTAAAAAATGAATATATTTTAAGTACAAGTTAAATCTTACATTGTTATGTCTTCATCTCCTCAAAAATCTAGAATTTCGATGGATATTTTTGAAATGTCTGAAACGTTGTAAAAATATTAAATTGATTGAATTTCATGAGAAATCTTACGAAATTATTTCTTAATTTTCTCTACAACTCAAAGTAGAGTTATTGGTATTTTTTCAAATATTTTCGGCTTTAATTTAAAAAAAAATTGTCTAAAAAGTTACTAAAAATTATTTTATATAGAGTTTTTATTGATCTGAACATTTCTACATTTTGAAAGTTTGCATGCATTATTTAACATATATGTTATGTTTTTATGTTAAAAAAAATTTTCTTCAAATTCCTTCCTTCGTATAATATAAGTTTTTATTCGGTAGAACAAATTACACGCAGAAATTGGTAAGTATGTATGTCCCTATATTATAACATTATTGATTTTTTCATTTTAGTATAGCAGTTTTTAATGAACTGAAACGGGTGTAATACATACCTTCATGACCCCAGATAAATAACAGTAAACAATTTTCATTTAACAGAAACAACTGAAATTATAATCTATTAATCCTAGGAGTTGCAGGTACTAATTTCGAGGATACTAGTAGGTTCAATGACAAGGAACGATGACAGCAATAACAATCGAACGACTATTAGCAACAAAAGCGATAGATCAAAAGAAGATAGAATGGCGGTTCATTTCGTCGCTAAGCTTTTTTTTAACTTTACATTCATAAATAAGCTCATTCGCCGACTTCCACAACAGGGCTAGGTATAAATACGATCTCAGGTGATTCAGCGGTTTATTCTTTCACAAAACCAAATCAAAGAGCAGTCCAACTCCCGGCTTAGTCAGTTGTACGGTATCGTCAGGCCATTTGAGATTCTGTATATGTGGTGGTAATGGCCGACTATATGTAGTTACCAATCCAAAATTCCCATATAAAGAAAAACATTGCTCTTCCAAGCGTTAATGTCAAATGGGAACCAGATAATAACATTACTAGATAAACGAGGCAACGGGCTGAGTATGCTTTGTATCGTGTAGTGGAGGTTATGGCTAAAAGCCACAGGATGAACAGCAGCTGCAAAGCGGCGCTTGGCTAGAGTGAACACCAATATCGACTCTGGCAAAATTACCAGCTTATACTATACTGATCCGAATTTCAGGGTGTCATTCGAATTAGACAACCCGATCTTACAGGTTTTGCAAGCCCCAACAACAGTAACTATGCTGGCCCAATTGCTAAGGCCGAGTATGCAAGAGTGGGGGCGATAAGAGGTGGCGTTCTGTGAACCACTCATATTCAATTCAGGATTGAAGTGGATACTCGTGGACTGGTCGGAAGTTTAAAATATAACATTATCTCCCACTTATTTTAATATGTAGTATTATGAATAATAAATACCATTGATGTGGTCTATTTTCAAAATTTATAGCTGAAATAGTAAAAATTATTAGGTCAAGAAGCGAGAGACTGTAAGTTCTCTCTTGTGCAGAGACTAACAATATCACTAATCCAATACTGATTCATTCTTGTCCCTTTATGTAATTTAAAATTTAGTGTTGGACCTGATGAAATATCTAAAAACCAAGGTCACAGAACCCTGGGAGAACGCAAAATTACATTGCCAAGCAATCTGAAAACATCAAGAAATAGATCAACTGAAAGCTATCTGGTTTAAACCTGATCGGGTAAGAGAGATTTACTAACTCTACATTCGTTCCAAAAGAACCATAAGATTGAACGACAATGTGTGCATCTTGTTGACTCTAGTTTTACACATACACTAAGTTCATGCATTACATTGTTATTTGGTACTACACATAGAGACGAGAACCGAAATTCGAAGCATAGCGAACAATTTAAATTATAATAAACAGAAAAAGTATTACGACACATTTATCCAAATAAAATTCAAAATAAAACAAATATGAAGTTAAAATAAATAAAATCCTTTTATTTTTATTTTATTCGTCAAATAAAAAATCATTAAATAACTCATTTATACTAAGCAAAAATTATAATTAAAAAACAAATATTATTTCAAAAAATATTCACAAAAATGAATGGAAAAATGAAATGCACTAAGAAACGTGTTGTGCATGCAACATTTAATTTTTACCTAATTTTACAAAATTGTAATTAATTAAAATAAAATTACAAATGCATTATAAATAATGAACAAATATTAAATTTTTATTTAAATATTTTCACTTTTTTAATTTCATCTTCACATTTTTATCTACAAAAAATGTATATATCATCATTCATTGATTCGACATCAAACTTCAATCATGGAAATTGATGTTCTGTTTGAAACAAGTATGAAATCTTCAATGAGACATTGGTACGTTAGGGTATAGTAGTCATTCGGATATGACTCACTTTTTACTGACAACCGCTTATTAGAACACAATTCCTAAATCATTTGTGACTGGAGCTAGTGGTTATCTTTTTCTTATGGGTGTTTCTGATGGTATTTCCCTCTTAGTGTGTGCCTAAAATCTTCTTACTCATCAGGTACCCATCAACTGCAAATTAAATTTGGTAAAATTTTATCTTATAAAATGATTTTTCAGATTTTTGAACTTCGAATTTTTATTTTAAATGCTATATATTATAAAATTTTTTAAAAAATCGAAATTTTGTATTTATTACTAATTATTTTAGATTATCATTATTATCATTAGGGGAAAATTTCAATTAAAATTTAATTGCAATTAATTATAATTTAATTAAATTCTTACTTAATTATTATTCTGTGTCAAAATATCATGTCAAGTGGAAATAAATAAAAACAGCAGTATTTCCCTATCGGAAAATGGAGATGTCGCAATTTGCAACAAGTATAGTCAATTATTTTGACAGAATTCAACAAATCGAGGAAATAAGAAACCATTTTTCTCCCACTTTTGCTCTTAATACATCTACATAGTCCACTTTAAATTACTCTTGTCTATTCCTTAACCAACGATCAGTTTTCATAAATAAGGTAGACTCCAGTTCAACAATAAAGATTCTTCTCAAACAATTATGAATCAAATCATTTTCAATATCAATTAAACTGACATCATGGACATTTATTTCGAATTTTTTTTTATTATTGAGCCGTATAAATCCTTTTGTATCCTCTGGTAGTAAAAAATGTCAAATTTGGCCAACAAAACCGCATTTCCAAGTGTAAAACGTCTTACTAAAATAAAGTTTTTGGGTAAAATGAATTTTTTATTATTTTATAATTGTTTTAATGGACTGCAACTACAAATACAAGAAACATGAAAAAGGAGTTGAAAAGACATTCCAACAAGCAACATGACATTTTTTGCAGCTATATCCAAAAGACTTTATTTTTGATCATTCACTATTTCAATGTTAAAGCAAAAGTGAAGATATTTAACTATTTTTTAATTATATACCGAAAATTCTCATACAAAATGTAATGCAACGGTTTTTAAATCTGTGTTTCTTTAAAGGATTATTTTTTGGTAATATTTATAATGATAATCAAGGTCAGTGCAAACTTATGCGGGGTCAGTTGCAAAATTTTAAAAGGTTTGATTTTAATTTACTTTATTTCATAATTATGATTTTTCAATTATTATGAAGTTAAACTATTGCAATTAAAATAAATAGAAATTTAATTTAATCTTCTTAAAATTTTAGTTAAAAATTTTGCAATTAAATAGTTTCTAAATAAATGTTTAAGGTAATAAAAAATGTGTTAATATGCAAAATGTGCGATTTATTTTTTTGGAATTCGGTACATTTGTTACACTAATTAGTTGCAATGCTGCAGACATTCTACAACGCAAATTCAACGAAACTTTGAAAGTATTTCGAAACAATCCTCAAAATTTCGATAATTAGTCGAATTGAGTTTAATTTTACTTGTTAATGTGTTTTATTACATATAATGAGGTCATTTGAATGTAATCTATTTCTGTATGAATTTACTTGATTTTTATTGGCTAACAAATTAATAATATTATCATCAAGATTTATTAAGCATAAAAATAACATTCAGTCGTTTTATTATGAAATTAATCAGAAAATTAAGTGAGTTCCTTTTGTGAGTTATTATTTTCTTTTCATAATTCGTGTTTAAATGCGTTTTTTTATTGTTTATGTCATTTAATATTTTTTATGAAATCATTGTATATTTGAAAGATAAGAATTTTATAAATAATATTTTGTTTAAATTTAAATTTTCCCATTTGATTGTTTGGTAGGTTAAATTCTCTCTGTTAGGAATAATAATTCGGGTGCAATTTCAGTGATGTCCTGTTTAATTTAATGAGTTAAAAATAATGCAATTTTCATTAACTCATTGAATATACAATATATTGTTTGGGTCACTATTTCTGTGTTTACGAAAATGCCTATGTTAGACATAATGAAAAAGACAACATAATGTAATAAACAAGTATCGAAAAAGTTATTAACATTTCATTAAGGCAGAGTCAGTAATTTGTGTATAAGTTGAATTTATTGATCTGAAAGGCTAAAAAATGTGACACAATTTTTGAACAACGCACTTTTTAAAAGTATTTACACATAATTGATTAATTTTATTAATAATTTACGGTTGGTTTATAGATTTATCATTAATAATTCCTTTTTTCTCTATGATAAAATATCAAAAACTAATTTTCTGTGTAACACAAATTTATTTATCATCTTTTGCCATAATAAAAATAAATTAAATTTCAAAAAAAGAAAATATATCAAAGGTGATTAAAAAAATTAAAAAATTACTGACTTAATTCAAATTATCTCTATTTTGTATTATAGATCAATAATTTTATTTAAAAAGAATATGCCAAAGACTCGTGTTAAATTTACGAAAATGTTGATATGTAGTTTGAAATGAAGTTTATTACATATTATACTAATTTCAACTAACTATAGGTGCAATTAAATTATTTATCAGTACTATATTTTATTTATAAAGCATTTACGTAACATATGTTATTACATAACATTGTTATCAGAAATTGAAGGTTATTCGATAATTGAAACTTATTTCATCAATATAATTATTACTTTGCAGCAAGGTCTTATTTTATTATCTACTTATCTGATATTTTAATTTATGCTGCTACCAACAAATCACCGTTTTATTATTATCGGATTATTCGATTATTTAGATAAATTTCTCGTTATTGTTATAATTGAATATTTATGTCTTTGACATAATTTTGTAATTTAAACAAAGATTATTTTGTTTTTTATAAAAGATAAATAAAATTGATAAGGATACAAATCAATCAAAGATTAAAAAAATGTTAGGTCTGCCTGATCATTATTTTTTTATGTATTCATTTTTGTTATATTTTACACTCTTGTTACAATGTGTAAAAAGTAAATAAAAATAAATATTTCGATGGAAGTCGACATTTTTCGATAAAACTGAATTGCATTTACATCAAAAGAATATTACTTGTTCAAAAATTTAACATGGAAATAATAACGTTTACTAAAACTAATTATCTCAGTTTATTTTTGAAAGGTTAGAAATACGATTGTTTAAAATAATTGAAAATTGTCAAATTAATTCACATTTGGATTAATTAAATAATCCTAATTATTTACAATATATATTTAGATGCACACATATGAATACACAGTTATTTAATTGTTGATAGGGTCCTATCGGTTTTGATTGATATTTAGTTCTTGATAGAACACTTGGGATATACATATATCGAATATTATAGTGACAGTATAACTTTCATTAAAATGGAACCAATATATTTTATTATCCAAACATTGAAGAGCTTGTTTTACTGTTTTTAAAATATGAAATTAACGGTAAATAAATTTCTTCTCTTGATGGATGATCACAGTTTTACCATCAGTAGAGTAAACTCGGATAAATCCGTGATATTAAGAAATAATTTTAATTTTTAATACGGAAAATTAAAACATAAATTTGAAAAAATTATGTAAAATTATAAGTTCAAGATTCGTTCATAAATATCTAGTATCATTTTTGAAAATTTCTTTAAGTGTTCTTATTTTAATATTTAAAATAAAAGAGGTTCTATACGTGTAATTTCGTAACACAACGACTAACTTCATGAAAAAGAAAGTCTAATTCCGTGATAAATTATTTTCAGATTATTTAAGTTATTTAAACTGCAATAAATACTGATTAATTAATAAAAAAACATTAAAAACATTTTATAAATAAAATAAAGCATAAAGTTGGACAACAATTGATAAAATTTCTTGTCTGATCCAATTTATTAGCAAAAAAGTACATGAACAGGTCTCTATGTCAAGGCAATAATTTAATCAAGTAATTCTTATAATAAAAATATCACATGTAAAACTTCATGTTTTTCTTTGGTTGTCACAGATTTAACCGTATCACGGATTTATTAGAGTATACACTATATACTTTTTTGAAGGTTTCAAGTGTAATGTCATATTCTTTTGGCTTTTAAAGTGATTTTATCACCTTGAAGCGATATCACTTGGGTCAAGTAATATCGATTCTATATATTGATTTTCTTTAGTTTCCTTTTTCACTGATCAAATACATTTTGAGAACAATAGATCTGTCAAAAGATTATTTGAAGTACACATGAACCCATATGATAGAATCCACAGGCAACGATATTGATTTGACAATGGAATTCTACTCTATAACTCGGTAGTATTTTGTGTTGAAATAGATGCGTGTGAAGTTTAGGTAAATTAAGTACTGTTTGTTCAATTTACATCGATTTATTGAAGCATTCTTTTTTTGCAAAACCAAACTGCACTCAAATCATCTTGGTGATTTATCAAAACATAGAATGACTAAAATAAGTAATCAATTTTTTGCTGTTGATGCATAAACTTCAAATTTTCAACAGTTTTACTATTTAAGTTACTGTTCTTTGACTTATAAGATTTTGCTGAAAAAGATCTGTACTAGCTTCTCTCATTCTGGTATTGTAATCAAAATATCCTTTGAAAATAAGTATATGTAGTGAGTTCAATAAAACCCGAGCTACCTCATAAAAATAATAGTACTTTAACACTATTCTAGTGGAGTCATAATATATTAGATATGGCTACAAAGATTTAGTTTGTTTTATTATCCCATGTGGAGCAGCTCCGGAAAGCACATTTTCAATTTCATTGTCAAATAATATTCCAGTCTGTCAAGTATCAAAGTGTAATTAAATAATTTATTTTGCGTGATAAAAGTCAACAAATATTAAATGAGTTGAAAAGCTTTATGGCAATATATGCCCCTCTCGTCCATGATCTACGATTCAATTAGTTAGTTCAAACATGGTTACCAGTAAATGTTAGATAATTAGAAATTTTGTCGTCCTTGTAAAATTTATCAACTCAACAACACGATTGACCTTTAAAACTATTGCACCGTAGCTGAACCACTTCGTTAAATCTCTATAATTTATTATATAATTGGTTTATGGCTCATTTGCTGAAAGGTTTCTTGACTTTATTACAAGCTGGATGACAAAGTACTGGCAAATCGTGAAATTTAATCTTGTATACAGTCAAGAATAACGATTTCCACTCCCAGAAAATAGATGTGATCTATATAAAAGTAATATCTGCTCACACATCTTTTAACAATATTATCCTTTTCAGATTGATGTTCTAACCACCTGAAAATACCAACATAAAGTTTCTGAGAATTAACACATCCATATAAATAAACATCTTGATATATCATTTGAGTTGAATTAATCAAATCAACACGTTAATGTATGTCATTTCACTACACAGAGCTTGTGCCAAACAGCCCTAAAGACCTACAGTAGATAGGGTCAGCACCTGAAAGACACTGACTGACTTAAACATTTCGTGGTTGCTTTATCATCCAATAATATAGTTCTCTCCAATAAATGTTTCATTTCAAATTGGAAGTCATTAATAAAGAAAAACGAATTCCGCTGCAGCAGACTCTTGTTTATGGAAATATTTTTCGTTTTGAGGTAATACGGATTCAAAAGTCTGTATTGACTACAAACTACAGCTTTAAAGTTTTACTCCCTTGAATCGATGTTATATTAAATGATAATAAAAACATTTCTTAACTTAAGCAAATACGTAAAAAACAAATGAATTATATAAAAACATGTATCGATTGTTTTTCATTTTTTGTGAATTTTTGTTTTATTAAATAAATTTTTATATCAGTGTTAGTAGTGTGGTTTTAAGATTTCCCAGCACAAAGGCTACCCGACTACTCCAGAACCCCACTAATGCAGGAAAAAAAATCTCACTTTGTGAATTGCAAAATTAGTAAGTAGCCTTTGTGCTGGGAAATCTTAAAACCACACTACTTGCATTTTTACTTTAAATTTTTAAGCGACTACTGAAGGTGGAGGTCTCTAACTGCAAAAATTTCAAACTACAAAATTTAAATTTGTAATTTTGTAAACTGTGCCGAAAAGGCTTAAATACACACTACTTGAAGAAAAATTTTATAAATTGAAAATTTTATAAATTTCAAAATTTATATTTTTAAAAATATGGTAATTCGAGAAAAATATCTTTGTAAATTTTGCAACAAGAAAATTTCAAAAGCACACAAAGCCAAACATGAAAAAACTAAAATTCACCAAAAAATGTCTCACACTTCACACTTCACACATTCACACCTTTACACTTCTGGAGGAGATTTAATTTTATAATATCTAAATGGCCAAGTTATTATTCCGTCATCGAGAATCCATCTCTTGTCATCATAATTATTCAATGTTGTTTTTAAAGATTTTTCCAGATAAACTTCATGTTTTCTAGATCTAATATTATGAATTATTTCAGATTTATTTTCAATACAATTTTTACAATCACTAAATTTTATTTTTTTACTCACAGATTTTTTAATTCCTTTATTTTTATTTTCTTCACCTTTAATCATTTTGATCAAACAGCAGCAATACTTAGAATTGGATTGCCAGGTTTTTCATTTATATATGTAAATAATTCTTCAGATTCATTTATTAAATTATTTCATTTTTCTTAATTTCATCAAATAAATCTTTAGAATCTGTATTTCTTTTAATTTCTAAAAACATTGAATCGGTATCCATTAAATGTAAAGATATTCTATCCTTAAAATGTGGTTGTAAAACATCATAATAAATTTCATACATTTGTTATTTTGACAGTTCAAGAATACTGAATCCAACATCCATTGGTTTATTATAAGTTTTTGTATAATTTCCCATTTCAATAGCAACCAGTTAAATTGAAAATTTTTCACAATCTTTAAATGTTGGTCTTGCAAGCATTTTAGAATATATATCTTCGTAAATTTTGCAACAAGAAAATTTCAAAAGCACACAAAGCCAAACATGAAAAAACTAAAATTCACCAAAAAATGTCTCACACTTCACACTTCACACCTTCACACCTTCACACCTTTACACTTATGGAGGAGATTTACAAACTGTAAGTTCTAAACTTCCAGAATTTCCATGGGCAAAATATCCAGGAGAACATCATCTTCCTAAATACAATTTTTTGGGTTCACAGGGGGCTCAAGTGTGTTTTAAAAAAGAACATGTTAGTGTTTGCTAAATTCATTGTAATATAATTAAACTAAAAAAGGGATTTAAAGATTTGTAATAAATGTAATATTAAAAAATCAATTAAATCTTTTAAAATTATTAAAAGAAAAGAAAAATCCTATTTCCTTGTTATGTGTAAAGAATGTGAAAGTATATATTATAAGATAAGAGAACAAAAATATAAAGAGAAACGTTTATTAGGAATAAGAAATTTGAAAACTACTTTAACAATAAAAGTATGTACAAAGTGTAATATTGAAAAACCTATAAATGAATTTAGGAGTAGATTAAAGAGGGATTATTATGTTTATAATTCTGAGTGTAAAGAGTGTGAACAAAAATATGCACATAATAATAAGGAAAAAATTAATGAACATCATAAAAAACGATATAATGAAAATCCCAAAGTTAAATTAACTTATCATTTATATGGGGGTATTAGAAGAGCATTAAAACAAAACAAAGAAAGTCGAACATTAATGAAGTATTTAGGATGCTCAATAAATGATTTTTATCAGTGGATTGAATTTCAATTTTATGATGGAATGACTTGGGAAAATCAAGGTTCTTATTGGCATATAGATCACACATTACCAGTTTCTAGTTTTAATTTTGAAGATGAAGAACAAATAAAAAGATGTTTTAATTGAATAAATTTAAGACCTTTAAAAGCAAAAAGAATTTATCAAAATCGAATAAAATAATTTTAAAAGAATATTATTACAATAAATTAAATCTCATTATTTTATGAATTTAGCAGATGTAACACCTTCAAGTCGTGGGAAACTCCTTAAGTCTTTTTCTACCACTTCATTAGAGAAATTTAATGAAGAAACTTGGGTAATGATTGACCCCAATGGTAAAAACGAAAAAGAATAAATGGACAATCCGCAGCACATCTCCCAAGTTCGTTATGATTAGAATATGGAGATTGTTCAGAGACTAAACGTTGGTGGGGATGAAAAGTCTAATCATCTTTCATGATTCCTTAAGATATAGTCCGACTCTCTTGGAAATTTGAGAGATGTTTTGCCAGGAACTCGTTTAAATATAAGACTTGATGAAAATGATAATCCTAAGCCTGGAGAAGAACCAGTTAACAGAGTTAATGCAGAGGCTTTAAAACATAACATAGCTTATCGCCAAGAAGATATTTGTTTTCGCCAAAAAGCAGATATTGATTTGATTCAAGATTTAAATGATATTCAAAATCCAACATATTCTGAAAGATTTTCAAGAGCAATAGGAAAAATAGCAATGAAAACAATGATCACATTGGGAGGAGCGCAAGCGACTGTCTTTGAAGAAATACCAATCAACTCAGACAATCAAAATACTACTTTAGCGAATGAACTACATCACCGAGAGGTTCTTGCCACAGAGTTGCATAAAGAATATAGAAAACCTAAAAAATATTTATAAATAAAAGTTTTCAATAAAAATGATATTTGGTCAGCAGATTTAGTTGAAACCGTAAATCCTAAAAATAATAAAAATTATAGATATATTCTAACAGTTATTGATTTGTATACTCGATATACTTGGGTTTTACCATTAAAAAATAAAACAGCAAATTCAATTAAAGAAGGATTCGAGTTTTATTTGAAGAAACCTCAAGTAGAATTCCAAAAAAATTATATGTTGATAATGATAAAGAGTTTTATAATAAAATATTTGAAGAATTCAGGCAAGAAAATGATATTGAAATTTATTCAACCTTTAATTCACCTGATGATAGATCAAATTATGGTTCACATAATCCTATAATTGAAAGATTTAATAGAACATTGAAAAATTGGACGTATAAAAAATTTACAGAACAAGGAAATAGAATTTGGATAGATGTATTACCAGAATTAATAATTAAATATAATAATAAAATTCATAGAACAATAGGAGTTTCACCAACAGAAGCAAGTGAGAATTCTGATCTAATCTAAGAAATTACCCATGAAAATAATTATGCTAATGAAAATTTACAAGAAAAACAAAACTTTAATATTGGCGATCGAGTTCGAATATTCAAATGGAAAAATAATTTTGAAAAAGGTTCAACACATAAATGGTCTAAAGAAATTTTTTTCATTTCAAAAATTAATAATACAAAACCAATAACTTGAGGAATTAAAGATTTAACAGGTGAAGAAATTCTAGGTAAATTTTATCAAAATGAACTCCAAAAAACCATTTTTTAATAATTTCTATTAAAAATAGTTGATGAAATTATTGATACACAGACTGTTGATAATTTAGAAAAAAAAATAAGAAAAATAATAGAAACAAATAAACCAGCAAGTATTGAATATGATGGCAAAAAATCATACATTGGTAAAAAGAAAATAACAGAAATTAAACAGATTGAAGGCGAACATAGTGGTGGAATTTTACCTTTGGCTGCTTTATTACCTTTAATATTTGGAGTAATTTCAGCAGCAGCTGGAGCAGCTGGAGGAATAACAACTGTTGTTAAAAATTATAAAGAATCAAAGAAATTAGATGTAGAGATTGAGAAGATTAAATCTGATATGACAAAACCAACAACAGATACAAAAACAGCAAGTGAAATTTATTTAAATCCAAATCAAGGTCATGGAATTTGTGATTTTATAAAATCTATTAATAAAAAGAGTCCTTCTAAAAATAAAAAATTAAAACAAGTTTTGAAAAATTTAAATAAAGGAAATATTCAAATAGAGGTTGATGGCGATGGAATTTTTCTTTCTCCTTATAAAAAATAAATAATTTTTCATTATTAAAAATTTTACTATTAAAAATGTCTTCTACAAGTCAAACTTCGTTTACACCAACTTGAAATAAAAATATTATGAAATTCAATCACAATTCTATTTTACCGAATTCTTTTAGAATGTTAATAATTGGAAGTTCTGGTTCTGGGAAAACAGTTTTGTTGTTAAAAATGATTCTAACTCCTAATTTTATAGACTATGATAATTTAATAATTTTTTCTAAAACAATCGATCAACCTGAAATGCAAATACTTTTTCATGGGTTAAATTCTGGTTTAACAAAACAAGATATTGTAGGATTATTTCAAAATCAAGATGTAATTCCTGATGATACATCTATTAAAGATTTATGTGAAGAATTATGTGAAGAAACAAAATGTGGGAAATTAAAAACATTTAATAAAATAACCGTAACAATGAGCAATAAATATCATGAAATAATTCAATGTGAAAAATTAAATCGAGCGAAGAAGAATTTAATAATTTTTGATGATTGTGTCAACATGAAAAATCAAGAAATTATGGAATATTATTTTACTCGAGGTAGACATAATAATTGCAATGTAATTTATTTAGCTCAAAATTATTGTGATTTACCATCTAGAAGTATTTGCGGTAATTCTAATTTTTTCATATTCTTTAAATTAGGAAAAAGAAATAAAGATAGTATTTTTAATGATTTGTTTAGTGATACTTTAGACAAGGAAGAATTTAATAGTTTTAAAAAATATAATTAGAGATATAAAATATAATTATATTGGATTGGATAAAGAAAAAAAATCAAGTATATGAAAAAATAATTATTTAGCGAATTATTGAATCTCAAGATTACTGAATTTTCTTGAATAAAAATGGTTAGAAATGTAAATGATTTTAATAAATATATTCAAGATTGTAAATTATTAAATATTCAGGAAAATATTTGGAATGATAATTTAATATCTAAAAGACTTTATGATCAAAATTTTAATTTTATGGCTACAAAAATTGAAAAACCAATAATTGATGTTAATAAAAAAACAGAAAATAAATTAATTTTAAATCAAAATAAACCTAGAGAAGTAAAAATTTTCCAAGAACCTCGAAAAGATTTTCTATGGGATGGAGACCTCTGGTCGACTTAGTATAAAGATCCTAACTTGATTTCTTTTTCAAGATAGAAGACTAATTCAGGATATAGAAACTAAAGATCAATCAACACAGATTAATCAAGAAATCATAAAACAAATTCATCCAATAAAATTAGAATTGAATATAAATCATGATGTTATAAAAGGTAAAACAATCTTGCCTCATGTTAGAAATATATATCTTCATGAAAAAGAAGGAACCACATTATCTGTTGGTGATCAAATGTTTTTATTAACCAAAGAAGGGAACAACACATGTATAACATCAAATAATAATGGGAAAAAAATTTTTACTAATGGATTGTAAAAAACAATTGAAGGAAATGCATTTAATTCTGAAGGGGAATTAAATGTTCAAATAAGTGATATTGAAACATATGAGAATATAACAAAAGATATTAGCTATTACAAAAAATGATTATTATAAAATAATAAAATCATTTGTTCAAAAACCACCAACATATGATGAACAAGTTGAAAAAGTTAAAGTTGAAAAAGTTAAAAAATTTGGTGATGAAGGCCTCCGATCGACTTCGTCTGGAGAAAAATTAACTTAAGAAAAACTAATCAAGTCGCAACTACCCCAGGAATCAACCGAAACAACAGGAAAGGGAATTAAAGGATAAAACACCAAATATATTATTTTTTATCCGATAATCCCTGTGAATTATTTTATGAATTAAGAAAATATTTAGCTTCTAGAAAAGCAGGAAATAATAATTGTGAAAATCACATCAATGCAATTTTGTCAAGATTATTATTCAAGAAATTGATTGATAAAAAACAATATCTTAAATTTTCAAATTCTAAATTCTAAAATTCTTAAATTTTTTAATTCTTAAATTTTACATAATAAAATAGAATGTCAATTTTCAATTTAGATAAAAATATTAAATTTTCTCATCTAGTATAAAAGAAAGATTATTTAGAAGTTTTACCATCAACTTCATCTGCAGAAGCATTAAATAAACCTGGAAATTTATTGTTTCAAATTCAACAATCATCAAATCCACTTGATATTTGCAATTCATTCATATATTATAAATTTGAAATTACAGGTGTTGATCCAACTGATGATATAACTCTTGAAAATAATTGGTTTTTAAATTTATTTAATTAAATGTCAATAACTTTAGGATCAACAGAAGTTGAAAATATAAGATATCCTGGTGAAATGAGTTCATTATTACAATTTCTTGTGACTGATACTAATTTTAAAAAATCAAGATGGTGAACTAAGTGTATGGATTCCAGATACTGGTACTGGTAATGAAAATAATAAAGGATATAAAATTAGAAAACGTTTTTATTCAACAAAACCATTTGATGGAATATATCCTTTAAAAATATATTTGGATTCTTTCAACAATATAATAGAATAATTTATTTAATACCATTTGAATTGAAAATGGAAAGGAATGAAGATTATAAAAAATGTTTTTATGGAAAAGCTTTAAAAGAAGGTGGTGCACTACAAATAAGATTTGAAAGAATGATGTTGATGGTTCCATCAATAACTTGTAACACCCATTTGGAAACTCAAATTCTTGAAAGATTAAACATGATTTTAAAACCAATCAATGTAAATTTTCTTCAAAGAATACCAGGTTGTGTAGATATTTTAGGAGGAAGTACATTTTCATGGAAACCAACAATGTTAAATACTCGACCGAGATTTATTTTGATTGGAGTTAAAGATTCAACAATTAATTATACAACTAATAATTCAAAATTTATTCAATCAAGCGGTAATGATAAACAATTAAAATCTTTAAGTGTTCAATTAAATTCAAGTTATTATCCTGGAAAACCAATAGCATTTGATAAAGCAAAAAATTATAAATCAATGCTATATAAAAGTTATATTTTAACCCTATTATTACTAGGTTAATATACTTACGTAAAATATCACGATGTGACTTTAAGACACATATTAAAAATGCATATAGTTATATCTGTAATGTCATTTATTCATAAGAAAAATAAAATAAAATATCAATTATTTATTTAAACATGTTTTGCAAACCACGATTTTTTGGGAATGTTCATTACATACATTTTTCCCACAATTACCACAACATTGTTTGGAGGCTCGACCTTTTGCTGATGGACAAAGGTAACATCGTCTGCGAATATTTGTTTCAGGAACTGATTTATCAATCACCACAATATTTGAAGAATTTTCCAAAGTTTCGTTGATTGTAGCAATGGTACTTTTAGGCAAATGTTTTACACTTCTACGTTTTATATTTGGTATTACTAATTCTTGCACTAAATTCTTCAAAAATATCTTGCGTCGCGAATTCATTTTAGTTTTGTTCCAATCCGGATATAAATTTTTCCAAATAATTTCTGCAGCTACACCACATACGTCCACGAGATTATAAAATTGTGCAATCGGCCATCTACGGGTTTTCCGTTTTACCGAAAAAGCATGACACTTTTGGTCCAACATATCAACCCCACCTTTTGTACTATTATAATACAAGTTTATTTCTGATTTATTTTTATTTGTGTTGTCCACTTCAGAAGTGTGGTGCAAGGTTGATAGTAAGACAACAGCTCGATTTTTTTTTGGTACGTAACTGACTAGCGTCATTGTCCTTCGGAAACCAAAAACGTTACTTTCAACTTCTCTAGTTCTATGAGGAAGAAAGTTTTGTGGTATACATCGTTTGTTCTTTCGTAAGGTACCTACACATGTAAGGCCCTTGGACAATAAGGTATTTGCAAGTTCGTAACTTGTAAAATAATTGTCGAATGTGATATTTCTATTTGTTCTCTCAAATGGTTCGCATAATTGTTCAACAATAGTTCTGGCCAAATTTACTGCTCTACCAGCTTGCTCTTGTCCAAGGTACGGTATTCCAAATAAAGGATAACTAGTCTTGCTATCACATATCCACCAAATCTTCATTCCGTATTTATCTGGTTTGGAGGGCATATACTGTCGGAATTTAACTCTACCTCTAAATGGCACCAGTTGCTCATCAATTGTTAAATTTTCTCCTGGGATATAATACTTTCTCAAATTTTTGTTGACGAGATCCCAGATATCTCTAATTGGTGCAAATCTATCTTGATCTCTACGCGCCGATCTTGATAACAGATCGTCAAAACGTAAATGACGAGATAATGCTGCAAATCTGTTTTTTGACATGCACGCACGATAGATTGTGCAGCCAAATAATGGATCCCAAAATTCATCATAATCAAATAATCCTTTCTTTTTTAATCCAGCATCTATCAATAATCCAATATATGCAAGTATTTCCATTTGGTCGGTTTCCTTCCAATTTTTGCCAAGAACAGTTCTGCCATGTAAATTTGTGAATTTAACGATAATATTAATAATATTATCATTGAAAAATAACGAAAACGCATCTAGAGAACAATCGATATTCTTGCCTGGCGGTAAGACAACTTTATTTATTCCTCCTCTAATAATATTATGAGCAGCAGTTCGGCCCTTGATATATGGTACAGAGTTCCACTCTGTACCATCTTTACCTATGTACGAAATATATTGATTTTCGTTATCACTTTCTTCACTATCTTCACTTATAAACATTTCATCACTAGTTTCGGAAGCAGTTTCTAATACGTCAGTTTCACTACCTGAGAGATCATTTTCAATCATTTCTTCTGAATTATCTTCAATTTCTACTTCGTCTTCACTACTTTCTTCCAAAGCTCTGAGTATTTCTCCGTCAGTTAATTTAATTCTTTTAGCCATCCTTGAAACAAAATATACAATTTGTTATCTGGACAATATTATATTATAGCCTCTTACCTGCTTTTAGAAAAAATGCTTATCTTGAACCAAATATAAAAGTATGGGCACTAATATACCACCAACCAGAAACAAAAATAAATAATAAAATTTACTATTGTACTTTGTCACAAGATTTTAAGTTTCTATAACAACACTATACCTACTTAGTATTCACTTTTGAATATTTGAAAACCATTACCAAGTAAAGTATAGTAAAACCATTACTTTATCTAAGTAAATTAATATGTGTCTTAGAGTCACAATTTGGTATTTTACGTCGGAATTATATAATATGAAGTTTCTATAGCAACTATAAGAAATAAAATTTGTTTTTTTAGTTTTTTTATGCGAAGAAATTATAAATGATAGAATACATTATTATCATTTGGCAAAATTAGTGTATTTGCATATAATATCTACAAATTAAATCGAAATGTGATTCAAAGTCACAACCTAGTGTTAATAGGGTTAATGTGTCATGAATTTTTAGTTGAACCACAATTAAAGTTTTCAGATTTAAAAACTTTATATTCTATATTTTGTGTTGATGTTAGTGAACAGGAGGATAAACTAGCAATTAATGGAGTAACTGTAACAATAGAAATGGAAAAAGATGATGGATTTAAAGGAAAATGTTTTTGTTGTGTTTTGGTTGAAAAAGAATTAAATATTGAAATAGGTAGTGGAAAGATGATAAATATAATATAAATATAAATATAAATATAAAATAATATAAATTATCATGTTTAAAATAGTAATGGATAAATTGAAATCAAATTTTAAATTTCTGAAGGGCAAAGTCCGACTACCTTCGGAGATCTCTACTCAGCCATTTCCGGATGAAAACCAATCTGTATCAAACGAAAAAGTTCAAGAGATATCAAACGAAAACGTTTAAAAGATATATATCAAGAGATATCAAATGATGCTGATTTAATATATACTCCTGAAGAATTGTTGGAATTATCAAAACCAGAAACAATATTTTTGATTCCTGGAACTCCTGAGTATGAAGAAATAATAAATTTATATAAAAAAGCTTTTCAAAAATCTCCGAAAGCAGTCACTAACGTTCCAAATGTTGATGAAAAAGAAGGTTCAGGTTTTGTAATTTTTCCACCTTCGGTAGTCGCTTGCGCTCCACCAAATTAATTTTTTCCTTCGGTTCTTCAAACTAAATTTTTTCTTATAAAATGGAGAAAAGTTTAGAAAAAATGATTAATCTTTTATTTACAAAATATCCAACAGATTTAAGTTTTGATTCTAAAGAATCAGAATTTTCTGCTAATTTTCCAATTCCTTTAGAATTAAATCAAGATAATAAAAAGATTATACTTTTGAAGAACAAGTGACATAACCAATGACTACAAATAAATATATTGACATTCATAAAAAAGAAATAAAAGAAAAAATTCAAGATGCATTAAATAGATTGAAATTTGGAAAATTTTATGTTTTAAAATTCCAACTTGCCATAAATACAAAATATTATAGACGAAATGAAGAAACTGATACTTTTTTAAATACTAGTTATGAAACGGGTTATTTACCAATAGCAAGTATTAATGGGTTTAATTCAAAACTTTAAAAAATTAAAAAAGAAATAGAAAGAGATTTTGAATTTAAAGAAGAATATTTGGGAGATTCAGCTTTAATTTTACATTCCTTTGAAAATATAAGTATGAATTTTTGGAAACACAGACCTCCAAGACCAAAATCTTGGATTGAAACTCCATTTGTTTCAAATTACATTATAAATGTTAAAAATAAAGACAAAAAATGTTTTCAATGGGCAGTTATTTCAGCCTTATATCCTGCCAGAAAAAATCCTAATAGATTAAATAATTATAGAAAATATGAAAGTGAAATAAAATATTGGGATGGATTTGAACATCCAATGAAAATAAAAGATATATATAAATTTGAAAAATTAAATAATGTGTCAATTAATATTTATGAATATGAATCTCAATGTAATTTAATAATTCCAAATAGAAAAACTGACGGTCGACACAAATATTTTAATGATACACAAGGAAACTGAAGATGAAATTATTTCTCATTATGTCTGGATAAAAAAATTTCAAAGTTTCATAAGAAAAAGAATTACAAATTCAAATTATGAAGAAGGTCGAGTTTGTGAAAGATGTTTATTATATACATCAACAAAATCAATGAATGAAAAACATTCTCGATTATGTCAATCTAATGAACCAGCACTTGTTAAAATGCCATATGGTGATGCTGCAAAAATGACATTTAATAGATATGGAAATCTTGTTCAACCATTAGCTGTTGTATATGGTGATTTTGAAGCAGTTAATATTAAACAAAATTTAAAACAAGAATATAAAATTTTTACCAAGTATAATTTAACAGATTTATTTTCTGAATATAATTATATTTATAATGAAAAAGAAGACAAGTGGTAAAACTTAAAAAACTTTCTAGTTGCAATAAAAAGATCATTTAAGATTCCCTTAACAAATCAAAAACCATCAGCATTTTATTTATATTTAAAAAGTAACTATCCAGAATTAATCGAATCACAAGTCAAGTTTTATAGGGGAAATAGTTTAGAGGAAATTTTAAAAATATTTGTTGAATACATCAACAAAATTGAAAGTGTGTTATTTAAAACAATAAAGAAAGCAAAATTTAAATTAAACATGTCACAAGAACAAGAATTAGAATTTGAAACAACTGAAACTTTTTGGATTTGCAATAAAGAATTTAATTCTGAAGAAAATAATTTATCGTTAAAAGACCATCAACATTTTGTAGAATTTAATAATTATCGTGGTGCAGCTCATAAATTTTGTAATATTAAACTCAAGAAACCATCAAAAATCCCAGTAATATTTCACAATTTATTCAATTATGACATACATTTATTTATAAAAAGTTTAGCAATTAATAATAAAAAATCCTTCAAGATTATAAGAAAAAGAAAAGAAAAATACAAATGTGTAGAATATGGATGTTTGAAATTTATTGATTCATTTAATTTTCTAAGTGGAAGTTTAGATCAAATATCCAAAGCATTAAAACTTGAAGATTTCAAATATAAAATGGAAAATGTATTAATTCTTAATAATATTTCCAATGAAAAATATTCAATTTGCTTACAAAAAGGAATTTATCCATACGATTATATTGATTCATTTAAAAAATATAACCAGGAAAATATTCTTTATAAGAATGATTTTGATTCAATTTTAAATAATTGTGGAATTAATGATCAAGAATATTCAAGATATATAGAAATTTACCAATTATTTCAATGTAAAGATTTAGGAGAGTACACAGATTTATATCTAAAACTTGACATATATATTAGCTGATTGTTTTGAAAATTTTATAAAAATATTTGAATTGAATCCATGTTATTATATTTCAACACCTTCTCTATCTTGGGATTTAATGTTGAAAAAAAGCCGAGTTGTTTTAGATTTATTAACTGATGTTGAAATGTTTAATATTATAAAAAATAACATTCGTGGAGGAGTTAGTTCTGTAATGGGAAATAGATTAATTACTTCTTGAAATGAAAAATTTCTTTATGATAAATATTCTGAACCATTAACAGAAATAGAAAATGACGATGAATACAATGAAGTTTTAAAATGTTTAAATAAAAAATGTGATTTAATTTACATTGACACAACCGCATTGTATTCAGGAATCATGACACAATATTTACCATTTAAAAATTTCAAATGGGAAAATGTTACTGATGAAATTATAAATGAAATATTATCAACACCAAAAGATAGCAAGATTGGATATTTTTTAGAAGTTGATTTGGAATATCCAAAAGAAACTCACGACAAGACAATTTATTTTCCATTTGCGCCAGTAAAAACAATTATAAAATATGAAGAATTATCACCATGGCAAAAACAAAGAAGTTTGGAAAAGAAAAAATCCTCAACTAAATTATTATGTAACCAATATGATAAAGAAAAATATCTTTGTCATTATAAAAATTTACAATTTTATCTTCGTCGTGGAATGAAATTGAAACAAGTTCATAATATAATTTCTTTCAATCAAAAACCATTCATGGCAAGTTTTATTCAAGATAATATTAAAAACAGAAAAGAAGCAACATCAAAAAAAGATGAATTTGGAAAAATGGTGTATAAACTTTTAAATAATTCAGTCTTTGGTAAAACAATGGAAACTATTGACAAGTATGTAAATATAAGTTTTTTAACAAATAGTCCTCAAGATTTAATAAAATATTCTAAAATGCTTGCAAGACCAACATTTAAAGATTGTGAAAAATTTTCAATTTAACTGGTTGCTATTGAAATGGGAAATTATACAAAAACTTATAATAAACCAATGGATGTTGGATTCAGTATTCTTGAACTGTCAAAATAACAAATGTATGAAATTTATTATGATGTTTTACAACCACATTTTAAGGATAGAATATCTTTACATTTAATGGATACCGATTCAATGTTTTTAGAAATTAAAAGAAATACAGATTCTAAAGATTTATTTGATGAAATTAAGAAAAATGAAATAATTTAATAAATGAATCTGAAGAATTATTTACATATATAAATGAAAAACCTGGCAATCCAATTCTAAGTATTGCTGCTGTTTGATCAAAATGATTAAAGGTGAAGAAAATAAAAATAAAGGAATTAAAAAATCTGTGAGTAAAAAAATAAAATTTAGTGATTGTAAAAATTGTATTGAAAATAAATCTGAAATAATTCATAATATTAGATCTAGAAAACATGAAGTTTATCTGGAAAAATCTTTAAAAACAACATTGAATAATTATGATGACAAGAGATGGATTCTCGATGACGGAATAATAACTTGGCCATTTAGATATTATAAAATTAAATCTCCTCCAGAAGTGTAAAGGTGTGAATGTGTGAAGTGTGAAGTGTGAGACATTTTTTGGTGAATTTTAGTTTTTTCATGTTTGGCTTTGTGTGCTTTTGAAATTTTCTTGTTGCAAAATTTACAAAGATATTTTTCTCGAATTACCATATTTTTAAAAATATAAATTTTGAAATTTATAAAATTTTCAATTTATAAAATTTTTCTTCAAGTAGTGTGTATTTAAGCCTTTTCGGCACAGTTTACAAAATTACAAATTTAAATTTTGTAGTTTGAAATTTTTGCAGTTAGAGACCTCCACCTTCAGTAGTCGCTTAAAAATTTAAAGTAAAAATGCAAGTAGTGTGGTTTTAAGATTTCCCAGCACAAAGGCTACTTACTAATTTTGCAATTCACAAAGTGAGATTTTTTTTCCTGCATTAGTGGGGTTCTGGAGTAGTCGGGTAGCCTTTGTGCTGGGAAATCTTAAAACCACACTACTAGTGTTTTTATTTATATTAATATTATTTTTATTTACAGTTTTTTGTTTGAATTTTAAAAAATATAAATGTATAATTTTTTAATCAAAAAAGTGTTGCTCTAATTTCCTTTATCAATTCCATTATAATTCTTTTTTTAAAAATTCCACCAGAAATAATTTCGCTCCCAGGAAAGAGTAATTGAAACGAATTGGAAAAAACGTGATTAATAGTCAGTGAGGATTTCTTTATTATAAAATTCCCACAATTTTATCTTTAATTTATAATGTCGACGAGTTCATGAAAAAAATAAATTCAAATTCTTTACTAATGAAAGCGTTGCTTGAATTCGGTTAAACAAAGACGAATATAATTTAAAATTTGGAATTACTGAGATTGGACATGAAATAATTCTAGTATTGCTGATTTTAGTGTCAGGATAAAAATTCATTTTTTGAAATGAAAAATTTAATTATCAATAGGTTTTGACAATTTTTTTTATTTATTCACTAATGGAAAATATTTTGTTTGAATGCATTGAATGAATTTCAACATCCGAATTCAAGATTTGAGATGGATTTGGAATTCGGATTATTTTTATTGCATAAAGTTGATCTTTCGGGTAAAAATTCAAATAGTGCGCTGTTAAATATTTGGTAATAATTAAAAAAATTTTTTAAATATATATATATATATATATATATTTAACAAGATGTTTATGTTTCTATTTTTGTAGAAATCAGCTAAGTAGCAATTATTTTTTATTTTATATCTACCTTCGCGTGCTGTAATTATATTAGTTGGAAATCCAAACCATATATTAATCCGTTTACATCATCTGTGTACAGTTGTGTACACAGCGGTGATTTCTTTCTATGCTTATTATGGAAATAATTACTTATTTCAAAACTAGTTCTATATTTTTGCTTATAACACTTTACTTTGTTCAATGTGTTGTAATAAATAAATATAAAAAATAATTTTAAAATGCAATTTTATTTTGGATGTTAATGGGTTAATAATTAATCACCTGAAAAACTCTGAGTCGAAAATTTGTGAATATCAATAAAACATCGATATCTTTACTGATTTATTGTAAAATAATAATAATGTCTTAATGTCATTGCAAAATGCAAAGTAATCAGAGGTGAAAACAAAAAAAGTTCTTTTAATAATAATTATTGATAATACAATTTATAATATATAATTATATTTAACCCGTTTGTATCATTTGATGGAATAATTCGCAGAAAGATTGTTTCTCATCACTTAAAGTTTAAAGAAAATAAATAATTTTTATAACTTTGTGACATTATTTCCAGTAAAAGCAAACAGTAAAAGTCTCGTCGACGCATTCTGTCTGTGTTGAAGCTCAGTTTAGCCTGTAGATCGCAGATTTTGATGATCAAAATGATTTAATTATTATACCACAGTAATACTACAAAGCCTGCTACAAATTTAAGGTTTGAACATCTATTAAGTAATTTTATCACTAGAATTACTATTCAGCATAATCTCTGTACAATTGATTGGTTTCACTTCGTTATGTTGCAATTTGATTCATCAATGAAACTTTTTCTTGACCCATCGTACTCTGATCGACACAACCTTCATAACAATGTCTTATAACGCCAGTGTAAGATGAACACGTTATCTGTGCTCATCTCCAACATTTACCACGTCATTTTGTCAAAGGCAATCTTTGAAATGGTGAATCGTCAGAAAAGTTTGCACTCCCGTTTGCTTAAAAGCATTTACTATTTCTTACATTTTTACCACTACTGTCGATAAACACCAGCAATCTTTACCATTTGTGTTGATATTCTTAATATACTGTTTCAAACACAGATATCCTTGTTTCAGTTGCTATATTCTTTCAGAATTGATCATCTCAAACACTATTAAACTCTATTAAACATCCCAAATGCTATTAAACTCTTTATAACTGTTGAGGATAAAGTTAAATGATACTTGAATAATATAAGTAAAGTAATTATTAAAGTGAGTAGAATTAGTAAGAGAAAAGCTGTAAAATTAAAAGAAATGAAAAAAGATATTGAAAATGAAAAGGGAATAACGGAAATCAATAAAACAAAAAATGAAGTACGACAAGGTCGTTCTTAGTTAACAAATTCAAATTGAAAATGGAAAATAAATAACAGACAAAAAAATGAAAAAAGAATTTTCTTTTCCTTATGCTTGAATTGAAAAATCGGGAAAATAGTGACAAAAATATGACAAAAAGAGTTAATCTTGATAACTGTCGAATACAGCGACAAAATTGTGAATTGCCAAAGGTAGTCATTGCCAAACCATTAGATAAGGGGATACTAAAGAGAAACGCAGATTAGTTTCAATGAGAATAATATGTGATGTTAACGAAGTAAAAAGTGGTTAAAAGAGTACAAAAGAAGTAACCAGGAGAAAAAGAAAGTCAAGAAAATAAAATAAGACCAGCTAAAAAGAAATTAGAAATTCTTGTTGAATATCGATTGTTAGAATAAAGAAGTAGTTGAATTTGCAAAGTCATTATCAAGAGCTCAAATAATTTCAAATCAAATTAAATAGAGCAACTAAATCGATTTTACTGAGTGTTGAAACTAGAAGCAGCAATCAAGTGGTGGTGAGTTACACAAAGTTCTTTTCTTCCAGAAAAGTTGTAAAAAGCACGTAATACATATTATTGTGATAAAAAAATATTTGCACCATTGAGATTTGAGATTTGTTATTATTGAAACGCTTTGAAGTCAGATCAGTTAGTATTAACTTCACATTTAACCGCAACATAACTTAGCCAATCCAACAAAGATTATTTGAGTTTATTTCGGATTTCCTTATGTGTGACATTTTGGACCTACTTTGAACGACAAATACGACACATTTTATTCATTTTTATCAAATTAAATAATAAATGAAACATCAAACTGGCAGAAGATAATGTCTAGGTGCAATATATATTACAACAGATTATTATAGATCATCAAGAATACCAGTTTGCATAGTAGTGTACTCTACAATTTAGAACGTAAGCACTGAATGAATGGCTTAAATTTATTTGAGGACTTTAATGAATATCAGAGCATACATCGAAAGTGGTACTGTACGGATTAATATATATTGTAGTATGGAATTTTGCAAGAGTGAGATTCAGTTTTTCTATTCAAATTTGTTTAGAGATTTTTAAAATTTTAGATTATTACTTTTGATTTTTGCCCCGATATATTTTTGAATATTTTGTGTACCGCGACTTTAATCTTTGCATACCGCTAAGTAAAGCTATTAAAATAATACTATTTTCTTCATCTTTTATCATGTCCAACATACTCACAAATATGTACCTAAGTTAATAAATTAAAGTCGGTCAGTATTATTTGTTAAAAAAATTCCAATTAAACATCGTGAATTGTTTACGCTCACTTTATTTAATGATCAAACTAAAGAAAAATAAATTCAACAATGTATCCAACAACTCACAAGTATAATCTTTCATATACAATATTTTATGACAATTTTATTAAATAAAATAATATTAAAATTTAAATTTAAAAAATTTAATTTCCAATTTTCCATTTTAATTCGCAATAATTTGGTATGATTAAAATAGGTTAAAATTTTTTTTTCTTTACTCAAATTACAAAATGATATTTTTGAAAAATTTATCCAAATATGAAGTTGGAAAGGAACTGATTCAAGCCACTGAAGTTTTATTTTGATTGTTATTTGAAACCTTATAAATAAATAAAAATTTATTTGTATTGAAAATATTTTAAAACTATTATTTTTAGTGTGATTCGTTGAAAAATAGACTGAAATAATAAAAAAAATTAAACATATTTTGATGATTTTATTTAATAGGATCTACGATTATTGCCAATAAATAACAAACAATAACATACAATTAACAAACAACTTTAGAATAAACAATTTAAGTAATAATAATTATAATAATAATAATAATAATAATTATAATATCAATATTATAATATCAATAATTTGTTATTTTTATTATTATGAAAATATTAGTAGTGACAATTTATAAAATAAAATGTTACATTTATATTTACTAATAGTTATTGAAACAGTCCATCAATTATAAAACTGGATGAAAACTCAAACAATAAAACGGTTGCCCATTAATTCCTCTCAAAAATCTTCGTCACCAATTATGCATTAACCTGATTAATAATAAAAATATATCTAAATAATAAATATTATTTGGATATTTACAAATTATAATTCATGTGGCTCAATTCAAATACACAATTGTTAATAATATATATTATATCTACATATTATAAAGTGACCAGACATCCCAGATTATGCAAAACTGTCCCGAATTTAAGTTGTTTGTTCATTAAAAACTGTCCAATAAAATGTCCCACATTGGACATGTGATGCTTTTAACATTTTCGCAATTAAATTTTGTTAAATATTTTGAAAATTTTCACAAATGTTCTGTTTTCCTTGCTTCATATTAGATAGCGCTTTTCTATTAAGCAACAGCAAATGTGGTATCAAATTATTAGTAGTACAACAAATATTTTGTTTAATTAATTTTAGTTTTTATTTTATAGTAAATAATGCATTACGTTAACGCACGAATAAATAATCTATGAAAATTCTACCCTCTAACGTGTTAAGCGTTTGTTAAAATTTTGATTTGAATATGTCCCGCATTCTAATAATAAATATCTGGTCACTTTAACTTATTAGAATGTAAAATTTATAAGTAATAATTAGCATGTTTACTGACAATATCAGAAATATTACAAAAGAAGTTTGTTTATTCAAAGGAAATATATTTCATAAGTATATTCCTCCTTTTCAGACTAGATCTTATATAAACAAAAAGTGATGATGTAATAGAATTTTGACACACCAAATTAAATAAAATAAATAATAATTTAATAATTCATAAAATAATAATTAAATTAAATAATAATTTATAATAATTGCTTCAATGTTCTTAAAACCAGAGAATAAACTATTAATAAACTTTAAAATTGTATTAGTTTTTCATTTTCCTTCTGCTTCGTAAAAACATGCTATTATTGTAATTGCTAATACGCAGATATTTACTGAAATTCTGAATATTTTAAAAGTTTTAAAAATTCCATTTCGAAGTCTTTAAAAAATTCTAAGTAATTTCAAAATTTCTTAAATCGTCTAATTTTCAGGTCTAAATTGACTTAGAAAATTATTTAATCTTTAAATTCGCTTGTAATGAGTGGAAATTCCCATATATTAACCCATTTACCGTGGATCGCGTATATACTTGCCCATCCTGTGCATCATGAGATAACTCGTCTTTGAAAGTAAAAATCTTCGTTGTATCCCAAATAAATAAAAAATGATTGCAAACATATGTGCGCTGCTAAATGCTTGCATCAAATCCATTTTTCTACATTTTTTCCACGGTAAAGTGATTAAAGTTTAAAGAAATGGAAATATAAGATATTTAAAGGTTTGGAAAATATTATTTAACAGACAAAATTAGAACACAACGACAACGTTTTTAATCTGAGATTAGAAAATTATCAAGAGTAATAAGTTAGGAATTTTTGTTTAGAACACATTTTCTTTTAATGAATAATCAACCAGGAACCAATTTACTGATATTTGTTTGAATTGGTATGTTATAATTATATTACTTCACTTCTTTTTGTTTATAAAACTTTGACTTTAAAATATGACTATTTTAAGAATAAAGGGTAATAATAATAATAATCATAATCATAATCATAATCATAATAATAATAACCATAATCAATAATAATAATAATAATAATAATAATAATAATAATAATAATAATAATAATAATAATAATAATAATAATAATAATAATAATAATAATAATAACTAATTAAAACTTTTGTTAACTCTCCAATTTATTTTTCTGGTTTTTAGTATATTTTTCTAATTATGTCTAAATTTAAACAATCTTATATATTTAAAATTAATTTTTAAAACTTGACATATTATAGTAAAGAAAACTGATTTTGAATTTTGTAAATGTTGTTTAACTTCTTTTATATTAACAATGCTAAAATATAAGAAATTTATTGTATAGAAGTTAGGGTATATGCATAGCTTTTAAAGATGAGCATCGGTCATTATTAAAGCTAGCCAAAAAGTCACATACTGATTATGCAATGAATCCACGACGGCAGTATATCATCCTTTAGTTTATTTATAAGAGTAATTCTATTTCATCTAAACATTTCTCTAAATTAAAAATGCCGACTTTATTTAGTATTTGTTTCAAAAAATTTGACAGATAAGACCTCCTATGTCAAGATTTCATTAAAATTCAAAATGTGAACTACCATCTAGTTGTAACCAAAATTGAAATATCTTCCAAAATTGAATAAATTGCCGTTCACATCATTACCAATTTCGCCAATTTTGCAAATTCTTTGTTGTCCTTTACTGTTTCTCAAAGGAATTTCACTAATTATTTCAGTCACTAGCTAGGGCAATATGGAACATAGAACTTTGCTAATTTCTCGTAGGATTAGTTCTTCGACTATTGTTTGGATAAATTTATACTTTTCATTACTAAATGTTATTTAACATTTGTTATTATTATATTTTCGATGGATATAATATTCATAATTTAAACCGGTTAAACGTACTCGAAGTGTGTTTGTAAAATAAACATGTCATGTGAAAAGAACATTTACTATTCACTACTATTTTCTTTATGTATAAATATGTAAATACATAATTATATTTATATATTTAGAGTAATGTGTCATAATATGGCATTTTAAGGTTTTCGGTGAATCAGACCTAACAATTGTACGGTAGTTTTTCATCTAAAAGCTAGCTAACAAACAGACAACCAGGATGCTTATATGAAAAACGCAATTTTTCGATTTTTGCACTTAAATCACGTTAATAAATAGTGAATCACCATTTATTCGAACAAAATTTTGTTAATCTGTCACATGCAACATACACGAATGAATTCGTAAGACGGCATCACCAACATTCCGTGGAATTATTTATTTAGCTCTTGATGCTCATATTATGATAGAGCCCATAATAATGCACCTTTCCCTATACTTTTCTCTACCAATTTTGAAATTGAACCAAGCGTTGAATAGATTATATGATCATCTTTCTAATCACCATCCGCTTAAATGGTGACTTAAATTCCTAGTAAGTTCTATATAATATGTTGTTTAATATTTATCAAATTAAATTATTAAATGAATAATTCAACATGTTAAAACAATATTTATTTTCGCTCACGGTGGCAAGTAAATGGTTAATTTGTTTGTTTATATACATCATAAATATCTGAAATTCAATGAAAAAGCCGCTAGAAATAACTGAAATCTTTCTCAACAATTACATAAACATAGAATCGGTTCATATTATTATAAGACAAGAAAATAAACTCAAGCAATTTTTGTCTTGTTTATTTTTTATTTTTGTTTAATTTGTTCAAATTTACTTCATTCTAACAATATTCTGTTAAATTGAATGTTGTGTTTTACACTTTCTATAACTTCTTTTATTTCTTTCTAAGTGCTTTGCTCTTTTATTTCATAATTGTTATTTATTTGCCTGTTTTTGTATCTTTATGGGTAATTAATCTTAAAACACAATATGTATAAAAGCCTCTTAACAACGCAACTGTTTTGCAATTCAGTTCTATTCAAAAAGTCTATTTCTAAATAATTATCCATGTCTGAAAGTGTGGAATAATAAGTCTTAATAATGTATTCTTCATAGAATGTATTGGTTTGTAACTCGTACGAAATTTTCTCATAGAGATAATACTTAACCGGTTTACGTCAGTTGACAAAATAATCCCCAAACAACGACTGTAGTTTATTTTAAAGAGCAGAGTATTCGACTACATCAAAGAAAGAAAGGGTAGCAAAAATATCTAACCCTAATTAAAATATTAATAAAAAATCGGATGGAATATGGACAGATATTTAGTTGAGAAAATCAGATTTTTGAAGTACATTGTGCATTTAGAGCGATGATGCAAACGGGTTAAAGTGATAACGAAATAATAAATTGCTAAAATTTATTTTCATATTAAGCATTAACAAACTTGACAGTTTTTGACAGAATGCAATCCATATGCAATCCCTTTCTCTTACCTTTCTATGTGGGACTACCTCTGTGGAATACAAATTCAACACAGAAACTTGTAACAAGCTATGATGGTATCTACCATGGTTTAAATTGAAATGAGGTTCAAGATAAAGATTCGTCTTATTGTCTTGCCTTAAAACCAAACTTTGAAAACTTATTTGATGTCCAGAGCATCATGATAGGTGTATAAAAGAGTTAATTTGACACTGTTTTTACACTTACCTGGCTCTCAGAGAAATCTGAGCGTCTCACGGCTTAGTACTGATGAGAGCCATTAGCTCGAAACTAGGATACTATTGGGAAATGTACTGGGTATCGCTTAATGTTTCATATTCTTTGAATATAATCATACATAGTGATCAATGAAATTAAATTTATTCTTTTTTAATTTTGTATTTTTCAAATATGTTATTTTTAAATTAATATTTAAATTTATAAAAACATATATTTTTATAAAAAATTAAAAAATCGATTTTTAACAATCTTATAAAAGATTAAAAATTAGTAAATTTTTGTAAATTTAATCATCATTAATTTAAACAATTTTTCAAATTTTAAATATGTTTTTTGAGTTATTACTAATTTTATCGTGCTTTCAAATGAAAACAAAATAAAAAATATTATATTGACAAATAATCTAATTCGAAGAAGCTGATTAATATGTTTTGTTCTTAGTTTCCATGGCAGTGATTTTCTGTGAAAAATCTCTGTCGAATCTCTTTTCAAAAACCCATTGTCCAATTATGTTAATTTCTTTTATCGAAAATTAAGCAATAAATTTAACGAAAAAATGACAAATCTAGGATTCTGTTTCCTTTTGAAGTTTAATTCAATATTCTAGTTTTATATTTGAAATCTGTCAAAAATCTGATGCTAAAGATCTTAGAATTTTTTCATATTTTTATTTTCAAATATAAACATTTTTCTCTCTCGTGTTTAATATTGTTTAAAATCAATATTTTTCATTTTTTACATATAAAATATTAAATTTTTAAAATTCACTTCCTAAATATTTTGTCATTGCTAGAAAATGTGTTATTATTAATTAAAACAAACTGTCAACAGGATATTTGTAGAGACTTTTAAAAATGATAATATATTTTCCAAAATATAAAAATGATCAAATTATTTTAATTAAAAATAAAATTAATTAAATAATTATTAATAAAATAAATAATCGAATTATTTTCCTGAAAAGCCCATAGTAAAGGCTAGAAAATTTCCTATAGGCGAAATTTAAATTAAAATTTATGAACCAAAAATATGTAAAATTACGAAAAAATAAAATTAATTGTAAAATGTAAATGAACTGTGTTTGTTGAGTATTGTGGTTTTTAAAACAACTAAAAACTAATGTAAAAGACTAATAGTAATAAGCAAATTTTGCATTAGAAATAAACAAATATATAAATAAAACATTTAAAGTAAAAGAGTTCAGAATTTAGTTATAAAATAAATTGAAAATTTTTTAATTCTTTTTAAATCATATTTTATTTTTAAGTAGTGAGAAATGAGAGACTTTGACGATCACCTTTACCTATTTGTAACCAAAGTCAGACCAAAAATTAAGAAGATAAGAGATGCTGGTGAGGAAACTGGATGAGTGGAGTCCTGAAAATTGTTGGGACCTAAAGTCTGTTGTTAGACCATTGTAGTAGAATGAGAACAAATAAAATAGTATGAAGATAAGACAAATAGGATGGAGAAAAAGAATTGAGACTAATAGATTAAAAAACAAGTTGTTTTAATTTCAACCATGGTATGGTACTTCAAATGCAACATGAATACCAATAATTATGAATCAAAACCAAAACGTTTGCCTATGCCTCAGTGTAACTTCATGAGTGAATTCAATCAGCTGTAGTCTCAAAATATTCATTTATTATGTAGATTTATTTATACATTTTGAGATCGAGTAAGAGATATTAACTCTTAGTATTGTGTTGGCAACTGTAAGTCATCATAATTTACATATGTATTGTTTATCATTAGAAAGTCTAAATACTTCTTAGTGCAGGTCTAAACACGATTTATAGGTTTTGCAGTCATTACTACCAAGAGAGTTACAAAGGAATTTACCGTGTCGACTTATTGTTACCAAAATACTACAAAGGGTTGAAATATGAAATCCGAAGTTTATCTTTTATAAATGTTTAACACCGTAATAAATATTTACTAAACGACAAAATTGTTTTAAATATTGAATTTAGAACTGATATTTTTTGCATAATTCCAATGTTTGGAATAGAACACTAAAGAATCATTGTTTCAATTTTCATATTAAATTAGCTTGTTGACCAGACACCATGATGTGCAGTTTACAAGGTTGGAACGAAAGATTTTACTAGAAAATAAAGCTCTAAATAAAGCATTCAACTATTGACGAACACATTGTTGCTTTTCTTGGAAATGAGACAAGACGAAAGAATTTGCTTTCAGGAAGTCTAAAAGAGTTCAGATTTTGTATCGGTAGTCAAGAGTCGATTGAAACTCGGTGGACAAGCCAAAGGTATTGTCGACATATGGCTAAGAACCGACCAAACGAAGCTATTGTAACTATAATGATAGATGAAAAAAGATTTTTCAAGAGTAAATGGAGATCCTGTATCTTATTGGGATATTATAAAGCATAACTAAACGGTTGAACATCTAAAAAAATCTCTCGAGTCCAGCAAAACATGCATTGTTTTTTCACTCTAACGCTTACAAAAGAAAACAAAGTTTTACTGACCATAAATGACTAATTATTTAATTAAAATACTGAACAAATATTAATTTTATTTAATATTAATTTAATGAAGATTTTATTACAAACACTGGGCCAATGTAATTACTCAAAAATTTTATTAACACATTGTGATCGGGCAGTTTTCGGCCGCGTACTAGTGCTGGTAACGGGTGATTTTTCGCGTAATTTCGCGCTAACGTAGACTTCTAGAAAAATTGCGATAACTTCAAAAATATTGGAACCCGCTTTTAACGTGACCCGCGCTCCACTAACAATCTATCAAAAACGTATAAATACGTGATACGCTCTCTAGCATTAATTTGCTAAACACGTATTAATACGTGATCCGATTTCAATGTGTTAAGATTTATTAATTGATACAATTACAATCTGATTTCTGTTTCCACTGGTTACAATTTCACAGATTGATTCAAACAAGAGTTTTCTTGTACTCATTACAACGTGTATTTTTATTATTTAAGATTAATCAACTGCTGTTTCTGGGTTTTTTTATCTCGGTAAAATAAAACACTTTCTTCTGTCTCGGGTTTCTTTGGTCTTGGTTAATAATTTCTCCAATGTTTCTATGAACATAACTTTAGTCAAAATAGTGTCTATCAATTTGCAATTTTTACATTGTCTTTATTTAATTGTACACAATATTACTGTTGCTTACCTTATATCACATTCTTTGCACACTAATTTTATTTTTGATAATATCGTTGCTTCACAACCGCCAATGCAATCAACTTAAACTTCTACTTTTGCACATCTCCCGTCATTTCGAAGGCTTTCGTTAACCTCTTAAGTGGCTATGACGGATATATACTTCATCAACATATGCATTACAAAACGCATAAAACGAATTATTGGCATAAAGTTAAATTGTGTATACCACTATGCATAAAACGAATATATTGGCTTGCGTATAATATACGTATAAATATATGTTTTTATGCCCAAGACGTATATATACGTTAGGGGATAACAAAACTCGTCGCTGAGGAGCGCATTTCGTTTGACGAAATAAACCACTTAAGAGATTAAGGCATTCTTAAACTACTGATTTTGCAAAAACAAATTTGTTTGTGTTTTCGTAATTCCGAATTTTCTAATTCACATTTATCCTATTTCAATTAATCTTTTCTATGCTCTCCCTCTATTTTTCAACTTTTTCTGCGTGTTTTAGTTCTCGATAATCCAAGACAATGTTTCTTTTCACTTTATTTTTGTTTACCTCAATTATTTTAATTAATGTATTAATTATTTCTATTTTTATATTTGAGATATCCTAAACAAATATTTTCTGAAATGTCAATTAGTAAATTCTCTTTTCTCTTTATGAAGATGTTGTTTTCAATTAACGAAATAGAAGAGCTTGATAAAGAATAGTTAATTGTGAATAAAAATAAAAATAAAAGTATACAAAGTTACTTAATCTTAGTTATTCTAGAGAATATTGAAGTCACATCAACATTTGGTTAGTTTTGCCTTTTATCAACTTGGAATGTATTAAATTTACTGTTTGATTTGACAAATTTTAATTAATGACTTGAAAAAATAAAAAAAATTCAAAGTTCTAAGCACTAAAAAATCCAAAAAAATATGAAGCAAAAATTCAAATTTTTTGTTTAAATGTTAAATGGGTTGAAAATTATGACATAAATAAAAACAATAAAAAAATTGAATTAATTAATTAATTAATATATATATATATATATATATATATATATATATATATATATATATATATATATACATTTAATTTTCTTATGACTTTTAACTTATTTTTTCCGAAATTTGAACGTTCGTCATCTATAAAATCATTTTATTTTAATTACAAAATTGCGCACAAAAATGTCAGTAATAAAAATAATTTGTTATTATATTTTTAATTTTATCCCATGTTGACTTATCCATTTCATTTCACATTCCTATAAATGGATTACATTGAATTTGTAAACAAACAATTAATATCAAAACAGAATAAAACAAAGACCATTGTACTAATATATTTATTTTCATAGCGCTCAATAGCTGTAGAACTTTGAGGATTCATTTGTTCCACTGGCTATACATAAAACAAATTATAAATAAAAAATAAAAAATTGATAATATAACAATTTATCACGTTCATTTCACATTTGTTTTTACCTATAAATAAAGTTTCTTCGGAATTTTGTTATGGACCATTTAAGTTGAGTTTATAGGTTTTCGTCCTAAGATGAAAGTTAAATTTCTCTACTCTACTAACCACGCGCTGAGTTAAGCCGGTTCTAACTTGTCTAGGACAATTCCTTATCTGTCATTATTTCGTGATCGCAAGTTTTACTTTGTGAAAATGTTTTTATAATGAAAAAAAATTTGTTTATTTAAGGTCCATATGTTAATAAAATTCTTTTTCTTTAATTTCACAATAAAAAAAAACTATTGTTTTTATTGAATTTGATTGATTGTTGTGTTTCATAAAGAGGGTTTAAATCCACTGAAATTATTGCAAAATTTCTCCTTCCATGAAATGAGTAAAATATATAAAGTTTAGTTTCTGAGCTTTGAAAATTTTCCTTCTATTGTGCAATTTTTATATTAGGGTCACAAGTCGCCTCTGTTTCCAGTTAAGCTAGTTATTACCAAATTTTTATACCCATCGAACTCAAATGGTTCACCACCACTGTATTAATAGAAATGGAAATTTTGTTGATATATGAAAATATTGAAACAATAAATAACAATGTTAGTCAAATTCCGAAATTTTTATTCATAAAATATGAAATATTTCGACCGATAAACGGTCCTGATAACTCATAACCAAAATTTAACTAGACCTTCGCTTTTTCCTCTCTTCTGATATTTTCTTTCACTCATATTTGAGTGAAAAAAATTGATAAATTAGATCGTTTAATTTGTTAAAACAGTTAACTACTTTAACAATAATATTGTTTACGGCTTATTCGTATTTTAATGCCACCCGGCTTCAAACATTCCTATTTTTGTTCTACCGCATTCTTATATGCCCGAACCTAAATTATGAATAAAAATTTTAATATTTAAAAATCATCATAATTTGTTTATAGACTATCGCAGTGTAATGCACCAGGAGCAACAATGCAGCTGAGCACTATTTATCTTTACTTATCTCCTTGAAAAAATATTGATTTTTACGTTTTTCTGATTTTAAATTAATTTAACACTAAAATTTTGATTCTCAGCGCATTTGGAATTTTATTAAAATCATATTTAATTTTTATTTTTACACTCATTTACATAGCCGTTTTTCAAAATATTAAAGATTTTTATTATAACTACTTCTACTATAATAATTCAATCTTAATGGGTTTAAATAGTAAATTGTGCGTTCTTCCTAGGTTTTTTCAGTTTTTTCTACATGGTATTTTCATTTATTCCATCTTTACTATAAGGCTTCCTTACTCTCTTTTCTGCAAGTAGAATAACAGCACTTAAATATCTTCCTATTTCTTTGTTTCTTTGAAAGGGATTTAACTTACCCAAAGACTGTATGATTCAATCTTCAGACCCTTAGATTCTTATTAGTTTTTAATACGAATCATCGTTCATTAACGACATCCTCAACACGCAGCCAAATATCTGAGACCACCAAGTTGCTTTAAGAAGCATTTATATAATCCAAAATTCTGCTGAAATGGAAAGTCTCTTCAATCCATCCAAACGCTACCTTTTACGTGGTTCTTTGACTTCATGGATTTTCAACTCTGATTTTCTCCCCCAGTTACCATAAAAGTGTTTATATATGTTAAATATCTTTGCCGTTCTCGCCAGAACTATATCCATTGCTTCTTTAGTTTGACATATTAATTTTGAATACTGCAATACAATTTCTTTCATTACAATTAAAAAGGACCACATTTGTTCTAAAATGGGTTCCCAAAAAAAATGTTCATTTTTCGATTTAGGTTTGAAACATCAATTAAAGAAATTAAAGTTTCATTATTATAAATGCTTAAAAAATACACATTTTACTGACTTTTTTCATTGATTTAATCTCTTTCTCCCAACATAAACTGACCAATTCTCGTACCCAGTTAAATCTCAGCAACACCAGAAAAAATAACAAATTTTCAACTTAAAAATACTATACAAAGTACGCAGCTCCCCCTAATAACCTAAACAAATTCGAATAATTTCAGTTAAATAATTTAACATATGTAAAAGAACCCCTTATTAAAATCTGCTATAGTTGGCAAAAAATTATTTCAATGAAACAATAAATCTGAATTTTATCAATGATTAAATATATAAATGTTTTTTGATTTATTTCTAAAAAATAATTTTGAGATTTTCAATAATTATTTGACAATAAATAATAATTTATATATTTTAATAATAATTTTAATTGTATTTCAAAATCATTAACTAAAAGTTCCTTTGCATTTGATAATTGGAAATATTAACAAATCAGACAAAAGATAAATTTACTATAATTAATAATTATTTACAAGAAATAATATAGAAATCCATTTAATTAGACAAAATTAAGATTTGATTATATTCATTAAAAATCAACATTTTTTAAGAAATTTGAAGGAAAAATGAATAATTTTCCAACTTTATTTATTTATGTCATGGCTGTGTTTGTAACCATCAGTTTTTCCTTCAATATATTAAATAATTAATTAAATATTTGATGGGATTTTGTTTTAAATCAATCAATTTTGTGTACTCACATTTTTAATATCGTTGTGAAAGGAAGAATTATTCTCATTGCATTGGATAATGAGAAAGATTCATTTAATTATTTGTGGTTTTTAATTTAAATGTAGCACATGAAGTGAAATTTTTTTTCAGAATGAGATGAAAAAAATATTTAATTAGTTTTAATTTTTTTATAAATTTTTTAATGTAAATATCCCCTTTACATAATTAATCATGTAATCATTGTTAATTATTAATTTGACAAAATGAAATCCGACAAATAATAATGTAGTACTTCACAAATCGATTTAAATAAAAAATCATTTAATTAAGAAGTAGATTTTTAAACTGAAAGCAGTGAAGAAAAATATAAAATTATTTTCATATTTCAAAAATTTGAAAAATAATAATTATTATTAATATTATTTTTATTTAAACCTTTAATTTCGTTTCTTAACATTGAATAATTACACATACCTTATACCTAAAAATAGATGAATGTATGTTTTATTTATAAAAATTTATTTGTTGAATTTTTTTTTAAAATTGAATAAAATTAATATTTGTGTTTTTGTTATTCTACTATAAAAAATTTTAAATTTTACTTTTGATTGTCTGCAGATATTTGTCACGCGTGATCAGTGAAGCAAAAAATTTAACCCGTTGAAGACCGCATTGCAAAATCGTATTTCTCACATATGGACCTGCATTTTTTTTATTGTTAATTAACTGTTGTTAATTAATTATTGTCAAATGAACTACACCAAGCCACGTTGAGACAAATCACCTATAATATAAAAAGAAAATCAATAATTTCTTAACATATAAACACACCAACTCACCTTGAGGTTGTTTGTAAAATAGTCACTGAGACAAACCCTACACTATAGAAACACAAAAAGTGATAGAGAAATAAAATAATGCACATTAACACAACCCATAATAAAACATGCATGTAAACTTTTAACATAATAAATTAATTTAAAGACATTTTTGAGATATTTTTAGAAAGAAAATGGCGGAAAAAATTTTAATTTAAATTTTGAGGTTTTTGCTAGGAAATTATTTCATATTATTTATCCTTAAAACTAAAATTAATTTCATTTTTCAGACATTTCTGTCGAAAAAAACAAAACCTGAAATCAGAAAAAAGCATAAATTGTAAATTATATTAGTAATTTTAAAAAAATATTCATAAAACTAATTATTTTGTGTACATATTCAAAGATTTTTTTTCAAAAGATGCTTAAAAAATAATTATTTAATGCAATTAATAATTTTTATAACTTCAAAAATAATTTAACTCACTTTTTTTGAAAATTTTCCAAAAAATAAATTATCATCAAATAAATCATTTCCTGAATATCTATAATCATTATTAATCATAATACACATGAGCTTGTAGATCAAAAGTTATAATTATAAGTTTGAATAATGATTTAATTTCCTTGTAAAATCATAATTCAACTCTTAAAACTTTATAACTTTAAGCTTATAACTTTAAAAAATAACTTACTTTGCAGCCATTTCAGAAATGGCTGAAATCCATTAAATTTTCACAAAAAATAAATTCCAATAAGTTGATTTATGTTTCAACTTGCGTTATAGAGGAATTTATCTGAATTGAAATGGTGTAAGTTAAGTCAGCTATATACAATATCTCATCGAGGGAGCGGCGAATTGACTACTGTATATAAATTATATTTAAATCATGCCCACCAGTGACCATGCGGTCTTTAACGTGTTAAGAACCAATGATTTAAGACAACGTTTTTTTCCTTTATCGGTTAAAATTATTCAAAAATTTTCAAATACAAACAATAGGGCTTTGGAATCCGGTTTAACAACAGATTTATTTAAACAATATAATTACATTGAATTGAGTTTATAAAACCCATCCAAGTCAGCCTAAGTGGTTAAGTTCAATCCTAGGTTTGACAACATTTCTTGTTTAAACTAGAAACTTAAAAATTAAATTAAATAATTTTAAAATTACGATAATTCCCAATATATGCCGTATTTATATTGAAATATAAAATATTTCCTAATTTTTTCACTCATATTTACAATATTTTTATAATAGTGGGAAAGAAAATTTTAATGAGTTACTGCAAATGCCAATTGAGTGGAAATGTTTAAAGGAAACAATAACAATTAGCGAAGAAAATAAACATAAAATAGGTAAAGAAAAATAGGGCAAATAATCTTAAAATGAAAAAATATATTGATTATCGAGAAACATTCTATGAGATGCCGAACATAATTAAAGGGGGGTGGGGTGAAATTATTGGGAAATGAATCAATGAATAAGAGCTGAAACCTTTTGGATCCTTTGACAAAAGGTAACAACAATTCAAAAGATGGAACATAGGATGGTTTAAAACTACAGATCAAATCAAGGAATAGGACGAACAATCCAATAATGAAATATTTATTCGAGTTTATTTTGAGGCTAAAAAGAACGTAGATTGGAGAGATTAATTCATTTAAAAATATAAATTATTAAATTTTAATTTTAATAATTTTTTTCTATATTTAAGGGGTGGCTCTAATTTACTTCAGCCACTGAAAGCGGCGCGAAAAAGCGCCTAACGTATAAATACACATATGATATAGTGAAAATTTCAATTAAAACCCTGGATAAATAAAAAAAATATTCAAATCAAGCTTCATTTTCAAAGATTAAAACGGTTGATTAGTTGATTATATATTATGTAGACATTGAAAATTTACAGATATTATTTTCTATCAATTATTTTAGATCAGATAATATATGAAATAATTTAGAAATATTTACGTATCATCACTGACATCTTTTGATTAATTAATTTTTTCATCCAAGAAACGAGAACTACGAGATCCAGTAGAGACCCAACTTTTCCCCTTATTCTCTTTATTTGCGGATACTATTTCTTATTTAATTACAAATTTTATTACCACTTAATGCACTTATTTATTTTGAGCTTGTGGTGAAAAATTGAAAAATATCATGTACAGATATCTATACAAATATAGGAACTACTCCAAATCATAAGCGAGCATGTGTAGTTGGAGCCCCCGTGTCCCACTTGAGCATAATTTTAAAATTACTATAAATTAGAAAATGCAACCTCGAATGTCATTTTGAAAGAAACAAATTCACAGAGTGCAGTGGCAGATCAAGTAAAGGGGAACCCCAGGCAATAAAGTTTTCAGGAGCTTTCAAACTCAAGTTAGAAAAAAGTTCCAAGAAAACTTTCATTAGGTTATTAACAAAAATGAAAAGTAATCAAAAATTTCATTACATAAAACATTTAATAAACTTATTAAAAAAAATGTATTAAAATCCTCAATTATTTTGGCAGTGCCAATTCGGTTTAAAATATACTGCTCTATTTACAGAATGATATTTGGACAGCAAAATATAATTATTTGATATATATATATATATATATATATATATATATATATATATATATATATATATATATATACATACATATAAAGAAACATAATTTTCCTCGAATTATAATAAAGTCATTTTAAGGCCTCTGGGCCTTTTGGTATTTCGGGCAATATGCGGTTAAATAATCCGCTTATTTCGCCACTGATAACGTGCCAAACATCAAATTAACTATAATTGAATTCATTGTAATGCAGATTTGATTGGCTGAATAATTTTACTTGTGATGTAAGTGATTTCGCATCAGTTTACAAATGAATCTATGTTTTGCTAGAAAAGGATAAATAAATGTAAAATAAAAATGCAAGTTTTTGTGAAATTGCAATGACTCGATCAAGCATATTTAAAGTAAATTTAGTGTGATTATATTCCAATCCAGTTCAACTCACTAAATGCTTTCATAATAGACTTTAAAAATGTAACAGCTCACGGATGGTTAACTATTTCTGACTCAAGTACGGATTTTATATGTTTTTGCCATTTTAATTAAAAGATAAGAAAATACGTAAATTAAATACTGATATTAGAAAAATAAAAATACTTCAATTTTTATTTAAAAAATTATTTAAAATTTAATTACAAATTTAAAGTGTCATTTTATAATTACTTAAAAGTAAAGCAGTAGGTACTTTTATAGTTTACCATGATTATTACTGATACTATTCAGATGAATATGAAAAAAATATGAAACATGGAAAACACAGAAAAAATAGGACATAATAGGTGATAATAAGACAAATGATCACTGGTTAATGTAGGTAGAAGATTCGTGCCAAGAATAATAGCATTGGACTCTTTGCATTACATTAAAAATCTCAATTAATTTTAAAATTTTATTAAAAATTAAATATTTATTACTAGATACAGAGTTCAAACTTTTATTGAAAATGGTTAATTAAATAAAATTAAACTACTGTAATATATATTTAATTATAAAATTATTTAAATTAGCAAAGTCTTGAGCTATGACACGCAGACAAATAGGTAGACATACGATTATTATTTCAGTTTATTAATAGCCGAGTAAAATGTAAAAGTTTTGTTTTGTGAGTCGTATATAATTGTCAATTGCATTTTGCAGAGCTGAAACGCTATTTAATATGATTCAATATTATAATTTCGGTAAAATGATTTTGTGGTTAGTAACCCACGCAAAATCTATATCTATAATTTAGCGAGTATTATCCTACCGTCATTGGAAGCTTAATCTACTAGCCATATTAAAAAAACTAGAATATCATACTTCACATTTTCAATTCAAAATTTTGATTAACTACGCTTGGGCAAGTTAATTTTGGCAAAATGCGGCTATCCGTGTTTGACACAGGTAGGTGGTTAAGAATATTAGATAACGCAAAATTTAATTAGCCAGATGTTTTCTTATCTAAATTTTTTTGCACTTATTAAAAATTTATTACAAATTCCAAATTTTATTACACCGCTTCTTTATTATAAAGATTCTAGAATAAAAAATCTCATTACAAGATGAATTTTGTAACAAAATTCCGAATATTGTAATAAATTTTTTAAAATAATAATATTTATTATTTTAAAATATTTTTATGGTAAATTCTATCTACAATCCTTTTACAACTACTTATCACATGTTTACCGGCCTTTTCAACAAATGAAACAAAATATCTTTTTTAATATAATTTTTTGTTTTTTCAAACTCCTGGTCACAAAGTCTTTTGTAAATGTCCTTTAGAAAATATTTCTACTCTCTGTTGGAACGGTTACTTATTTGTATTTCATAAATTTATTTTAAAAAAAAAGAATTTTTCATCTAAAGCTTTTGTTGAATTTGCATTTAAATATTTTTTCATAAGGCTCCTTGTGATTGACATAGGCAAAGATACAATAAGATATGTTAATTATCATAAATTTACAATAGGTTTTTGCGATGCTCTGAAACACAAACAATACCCGTAGACATTTAATAATTGCAAAGGAAATTGAAAGAAAATCTTTTTTCAAGAGCACTTAAAAGCAATTCATTTTTTCTCTTGTTTTCACCATAATAAAAGTTATGTCAACTCGCATTATTTATATGAACGAGAGGATAATAAAACTTTTGTTGAAGTCTACTTAAATAAAATATAAGATATTTTATTTTAATTTCAAGTCCCTTGTACTAGATCAAGTGACTTTTAGCACTATTGAAATTGCCAGAAGGTCCACTAACTTAGCAAAGTAAAAGAGCTAGTGGTGGCAACTGCTCCGCACATCCAAGATGTTTACTGAATACTTTTCATAATTAGAAATAATACAAAATGGAAGTCGAAAATAATTTCCACATTTATGTGCATGAAGTCGAATTTTAGAATTGTCACAATAACTTAATTATGATACTGTTCTATTCTTTTTTTCGATAATAACTTAGAACAAAATAATGTAATTTTTAGACGAATGATAAACAAATCGCTACTCCACTTATTAACCGTTTGCGCTGACAACTGATTAATACGCACGCGTAACCAACCATTCAAATCAGCTCGAAGCAAGTTGGTATGTTATTTTAACTTAGTTGGGTGCTTTACAATATATAACTTGTTCATAAAAGTGCCAACGTAGTACGTAATATCACCATTTGACATAGATAATGGCTATAAAAGCGATAAAAAACCTGGTCATTATTAATGAAAACTAATTGACCGAGCCTTTGTACATAATTTATCTGATAAATTTTTATTATATTTGGTTAAAGCTTTCATATCAAGTAACACAAATTATGTTTTTCCTCTCCTGTTAAGCGTTAAAATTTTATCATGTTTATCATGAAAATTTCAGGTCATTTTAGCCAGTAGATCATAAGATACTTATGTGAAGTTTACTAAATTTCTATTTTCCCTATAAACTTCAGTTACTGTAAGCTTTTTGTGGACAATAACGAGTTAAATGCAACCAACCATTTACATAAACATACACCAACATTTGGCAGAAGTTTTCTTACACTCTGCAGCCAGTAATATATTTGTGATGTGACAGACAAAAAGAATTACCCTTTTACACCTAGCAACACTGAAATAGATTCTCGAAATTGTAAAATAAAAAGCATTAATCTTATAACATAGATGTATGCTAACGCACCTATTTGAGGTTCTTTGGAAGTTTAGTGAGATAAACCTTACACTATAAAAATTAAAAAGTGGTAGAAAAATAAAATAGTGCACACAAAACAAAAACCAGTAAGTTAAATTACATATCAATTAATATTGTAGAGAATTTATCTCATTGTCTTATTGTTTATAATACTTATAATTCCATAATTTGTAAAGTGGAGTATTGATTTGGGCAATATTGTTGAAACAGTTCACATACATACTTACTTCATTTAATTGCATACAAACATTTCCGCATCATTGCTCAAAAACAACACAGTCACATTGTTATATAAATAGCTTATAATAATAATTATATATAACCTTTCAGTTATAAAATGTATTCGCATGAATAAAGAATTTACAGTAAACACTTCTCACTAATTTATGTTTTTTGGGCCTCTGCCACTTATTACTATCGGTTGAGTGATTAAACGAGTGCTAACTTATTATTCAAAGAATGACATTATTTCTCTTAAATGACAAAATATATAGTTTATAACTATTTTTCCAATACGCTGGTTAATAGGTAAAGTTGAATGGTTTTTGTTATTATCAATAATAAAAATTTATGTTTTCTTTATACTTTTAATGATCATGCTGATTTATACCAAGAATATATTCTAAAAATGTTTTATAAATATTTTTGAAAAAGCGATAAAATGAAATGTCCACCATTATCACAAATATTCGTATTCTCTGTCAATTGAGATATAAAAAAAATTATATTTCCGAAGCTTTTGCTTATATTTAAAGTCTACCCTTAATATACGAATGTTTAAAACAAAAATTTGTCGAAGTTCGCAAATTTTATTTTTTCACATAAAGAATTGTTTTTTGTAGAAATTTGATTTTTAAATTGTATTATATTATATTTGTCACAAAATTTAAATCTTTTTTGTCGAATAAAAATCTTTTATGCGTAAACATGAAGAGTAAGGCAGAAACACCTCATTTAACGTTATTTCACTATGAAGTTATGCAAATTTTAAATATTAGTTTCTTTAAAAATTGTTGAAAAAAAAAAGACTATCTATAAAAGGATTCGGTGATAAACGCCCACACGAAAAATGCACACAGACAGTATTGCTCACACGAAAAATCCTCTCATAGAAAATAATAATAAAATAATAATAATAATGATAATTAAAATAATAATAATAATATTAATAAAAATAATAATAATAATGATAATTAAAATAATAATAATAATATTAATAAAAATAATAATAATAATAATAATTATAATAATTAAAATAATAATAATAATATTAATAAAAATAATAATAATAAAAATAAAATAATAATATTAAAAATTAGAAAAATAATAATAATAATTATAATCATAATAATAATAATAAAATTAATAATAAAAATAAAAAATTAATAATAATAATAATTATAATAATAATAATTAAAATAATAATAAAAATAATATTAATAAAAATAATAAAAATAATAATAATTAGAATAATAATAATAAAATTTTAATAATAATAATATTTTTCTCTATTTATTTTATGTGTGCATTTGTCTATGTGTGCATTTGTTTATGTGGGCATTTTTCTATGTGGGCATTTTTCTTGTGTGCATTTTTCGCGTGTGCAATAATCCGATCACGCTATAAAAGATGGGTTGAAGTCGAATAACATAATAAAATTCGTTGATAATATTGTTAAGTCGCGGAATTAGATTAGTGACAAGTGCATCAGTAAAGTATAGCCTTCCCCCGTTTCTGGCTATTTTACTTATCGTTATGAAAACTTGGGACCAATCCTTCACAGTGAGCAGGGTATAAGTGTAATTGAAATACTTCTGAGCATTTTCATTCTGAACTGTAAAGAGTCTCTATAATAAATGATGTTAGAAGAACAGTTGTGAGGCAGGTAGTTTGAGAATTTTGTAATCTAACAATAAATGTATGTTTAAGTAAAATATTATTTTTAAACAAATGAATTTAATTAACACGAAAAAATGAAAGATTTTGAAATTGTTTGCTACAACCGGCAGTAGATTTTTGAAACTTCTCTGTAGTCGGGTACAGAATAATTCTAGAAAAGGGAAAGTTCTCAATTTAGAGAATATTTATTGTTACAATTAAAGTTTTGTCAAAATAATTCTTTGAAATTTCAATTATTCATTTGGCAGAAATTATTTATTATTTTATTAATTTTTGTTTAATTAATTAATATTTAGATCTAAATTTAAAATTACTAATAAATGTATTTAAATTTTATTATAGATATTTTATTTGTCTGTTTTAGTGAAAATAATAAATAAGTAAAATATTTAAAAAAATAATAAAATATTGATAAAATAAAATTTTATCTGAATATTAGAGTTGTTTCTTTTTTTGAACATTATTTTATTAATATTTAATATCTAACTTTCTTTATTTGAGATTTAGAATTGATATTATTCCATTACAGAACTTCTATCTTTTAAATTTTACAATGTTTCGTATCTTTTTAATATAAAAGAGTGAATGCACTTGATCTAGGAAGCAGTTAACCGTATGTGAAACCGCCTCAAGTAATTTGGTCAAACTCAACAAGAATGTTTTCTTTTTTTGGATTTATTTTCCGTTTGAATTCTAACTTTAGACTTCGTTTGAGTAGAGATCTTCTTTGATAGGGAACTCTCTCCTCATCAAATTCATTAATTCATTTCACCTTTACAAGAAGTCAGGAAATTGAATTATTTTTATTTTCTTGCTTGTAAAACCAAGGAAAAGTTCTCTTAATTTAAATAATTAATTTTTTTGCACTTAATTTATTAAATAGTCTGTATTTCTTTGATTTTATATAACTATATATTACTGTATTCGCGTAAGTATTTTCATTTAGCATCGGCTTATACTCATTCCCAATAAAAATATTAATTTTTAAATTTTTTCGATTTTTAAACAATTTTTCTACTTACATTATTTCTTTTAAATTTTGTAAAATCGTGCCTTTTTATTATTTTCTCACCGATTTATGTGGATATTTAAACTTTATTTTACCTCAATCTAGACAGCCATAACATATTTCTTTTACGAAACACTTACTCGACACTGCTTTAAATAACGATTTATATAAATCTCATTATTAAACCATAGCGCACAAATTATGTGAATCGAGGTTACATATCATAGACAGATGGCAAGTTAAAAGTTATATTTTTCATTAAATTTACATTTTTAAATATTTTTTAAAAAATATTTTTAATTTCAGTTATTTATGATTAATTTTCAAACGCAGTATGATTTATTAAATTATTATTTATATACAGATTTTTAAAGATTTTCTAAAATGTTTTCATTCAATAATAATTTTGGAAATTTGTTTTGTAACAGTTCCATGACTTTAATCATTTTTTATACATTTCTGAATACCTAGAAATATTTGGCGTTAAAAATTAATATTTCATATATATATTTTGAGTTTTTCGATGGTTTTCCAATTAACTAAAGTCGTTTGCAATCGGAATTATATTAAATGAATTATAATTGATTTTTGCAATTGATATTAAAATGGTGGGATGTGATAAAGCGCTTGAAAAATTCTCAAGTTACATAGCGGAGTGTATTTTAATTATAGGTTTTTTTGTGTAGTGTATGTATGTTTGTATTTTCGTTTTCTCATCAGCGTTATTTTTCAGCTTTTCATAAGAAATGCACCAATTTATTTCAAGTAGATGTGTTTATTTTTCCTAAATAAAATTACTTGTTTTATACTAAACCTTAATTTTATGTTAAATGCACCGTAATTGATGCCCTTTGGTGTATTCAAATCCAAACTTCATAGAGTATGGGGAGGCTTAAATGTTTTCTAACTATTTTTATAAATAATTATTGTTAAGTAATAATAGAGTAAAAATTAATTAGGAATTTTATTTAGACTCTCAATCAGAAAAAGATGCCTTTATTCTCTCTCATACGACCTTCAAAGCACTATATAGTAATATATCATCAAACGCTCAAACCGCTAATGAGGCGCCTCATATTCCATTAATAGTTCTTTTGATTTTTTTATCATTAATGCTTTTAATAATGATCATCGCTCTGATAATACCGAAAGAGAAACAGGACTTCTTTCTTAATATGTGCAAAGCAGAGGACGTGAAATTCAATTACATTGACACAGCGCTTTATAGAGCTCGACATTCAATGTATCGAAAAGAGATTTATTTGCAACAAATGAGACGATCAACCGCTTTTTCCAGTGATAATGACTCAAAAAACGTGAAAAAAAACAATAAAAGCCCTTCAAACTTGAAAATGACACCTCGTTTCAAATCCGACACTACGACAAACAATTCTGCCAAAACCAGCGAAGTCAATCTTCCAATCAATCGGTATATAAGATATTCAAATTCCGAGTCTGCTCTCGGTTCTTGTAAAGGTCGAAATTGCCCATTGAACAAGGATGGGGCAAATGAGTCAGAAGAGTCATTACTTAAATTAATAGAATAAAAATATTTTTAGTCATATATCATTTTCAATGATTTAGATTTTGTGGAGTTGATTTCTAGAAAGAAACAAATATATTATAATTGTCATCTTTTGATGGAATGGAAATTATTTTATTTTTAAAAATATTTTGATATTTTATTTATTTTTATTTTATTTATTTCTGTTTAAAGCACTCTAGCTTCACTAATTATTATTATTATTATTATTATTATTATTATTATTATTATTATTATTATTATTATTATTATTATTATTATTATTATTATTATTATTATTATTATTATTATTATTATTATTATTATTATTATTACAAGTGATTATTTAAAGAAATCATTTATTGATTACAAACAACGAAAAAGAGAGAAAAGTATTACATTTACATGTTTTTCAAAAAAGAAAAATGATCTCCTTTGGATTTTAAAACGTTTGCATCACGTTTTGGCTTTGAGTAAACAAATTCTTTTAACAGTTTTCTTTTTTTTTCTGGTTTCGAAACAATATTTGAATTACAGGTTTAACTAGTTTTGTCTTTGTTGTACAATTCATTTTACGAAGTCTATTTTTTAAAAAAACCTAAAGATTTATATATAAATAACAAATAAAAACCTTTTATATATAATTAATTTTTATTTTATTATTTTGTTATAAAATGGGTCAATGCAAAATATTTCAATTTGATTTTGTAGTTATTCACATTAGATAGATGGTGACTCCCTACCGCAACCACTCATTCTCACATCGACAGAACTTTGAATGTGTGGCAGTGGACCACTGTGTTTCTTGGTTTTTGAATCCGTAGATCAAAACAAAGAACTGTACTGAGTAATGTCATAATTGGGCAAACCGGGCAGCCCAGTCTGGATATGGGAGAACCAGGCAAGACACTCCCAAACCAGCCTCAACATCCTGAACCAAATGAGCCTCAACACCATCACTTTTCCCAATTTCTAAATTTCAACATTTTATAATTTCAAAATTTAGAAACAGGGTTAAAAGAATACATGCCAATTTTCTAATTCCTTGGTTATTACCTTTTCTAAAAGGTAACAAAACAATCACAACCCATATTACTACTATAAATATTTTAAAAAAAGAAGGAACTATATTATCTATTGGTGGTAAAAAATTTGTATTAAGGGAAGAACATATACATAACATCAAATAATAATGAGAAAAAAATTTTTACTAATGGATTGAAAAAAATAATTGAAGGAAATGCATTTAATTCTAAAGGTGAATTAAATGTTCCAATAAGTGATATTAAAACATGAGAATATAACAAAAGATATTAATTCTAGTTCATCAAATACTTATTATAAAAACATAAAATCATTTGTTCAAAAACCACCAACATATGAAGAAGAAGTTGAAAAAGTTAAAGAATTTGATGCTGAGCCCGAAGGCAGCTCCACTCATAAACTAAGTGATGAAGTAAAAGAAAAATTTGATAAAAAAATTAGTGATCAAAAACTAATTAATCAGCTCGAGCAACTACCCCAGAAAACAACAGGTGAAGGATTTTATTTTTTATCCGATAATCCTTGTGAATTATTTTATGAATTAAGAAAATACTTATCTTCTAGAAAAGCAGGAAATAATCGTTGTGAAAATCGCATAAATGCAATTTTGTCAAGATTATTAACCAAGAAATTGATTGATAAAAAACAATATCTTAAGTTTTCAAATTTAAAAAAATAATATCTTAAATTTTTGAATAATAAATAGAATGTCGATTTTCAATTTGTATAAAAATAGTAAATTTTATCTTTTATTAAAAAAGAAAGATTACTTAGAAGTTTTACCATCAACTTCATCTGCAGAAGCATTAAATCTGGAAATTTCTTGTTTCAAATTCAACAATCATCGAATCCACTTGATATTTGTAATTCATGGATATATTATAAATTTGAAATTACTGGTGTTGATGCAGCTGATGATATAACTCTTGAACATAATTGTTTTTTAAATTTATTTAATCAAATGTCAATAACTTTAGGATCAACAGAAGTTGAAAATATAAGATATCCTGGCGAAATGAGTTCATTATTACAATTTGTTATGACTGATTCTAATTTTAAAAATCAATATGGTCAATCAAGTGGATAGATTCCAGATACTGGAGATGGTGATGAAAAACGTGAAGGATATAAACTAGAAAAAATTTGTATTCAACCAAAACATTTGAAGGAAAGTATTCTTTAAAAAATATATTTGAATTCTTCCAACAATATAATAGAATAATTTATTTAATACCTTTTGAATTTGAAAATTTAAAGGAATAATAATTATGAAAAATTTTTTTATGGAAAAGCTTTAAAAGCAGATTCTAAACCAAAAATAAAATTTGAAAGAATGATATGTTGATGGTTCTATCAATAACTTGTAAACCACAATTAGAAACTCAAATTCTTGAAAGACTAAACATGATTTCAAAACCAAGCTTGCGAAGATATTTTAGAAGGAAGTACATTTTCATGGAAACCAACAATGTTAAATACTCAACCGAGATTTATTTTGATTGGAATTAAAAATTCAACAATTAATTATACAACTTATAATTCAAAATTTATTCAATCAAACGCCAATGACAAACAATTAAAATCTCTAAGTGTTCAATTAAGTACAAGTTATTATCCTGCAAATCCAATAGCATTCAACAAAGCAAAAAATTATGAATTGATACTATATAAAAATTATATTTTAATGTGTCATGAATTTTTATTTGAACCACAATTAAGCTTGTTGGATTTTAAAAATTTATATTCTATATTTTGTGTTGATGTTAGTGAACAGGATTACAAATTGGCAATTAATGAATTAAGTGTAACAATAGAAATGACAAAAGGTGATGCATTTAAAGGAAAATGTTTTTATTGTGTTTTGGTTGAAAAAGAAATTAATATTGAAACAGGTAGTGGAAAGATGATAAATATAAATTAATATATATAAAATGTCTGGGTTTAATAAATTTTCAAAATTTATGGAGCGTCAGCAAATGCCTTTGGAGGGGGAGCGCCAGCAACTACCTTCGGAAGCTCGACCATTAAATTTTGAAGAAAATATTAAAGAAGAAAACACTGAAAAGATGAACTCTGAGAAAATAATTTTGGTTCCAGGAACCCCTGAGTATGAAGAAATAATAAATTTATATACAAAAGCTTTTCAAACTTCTCCGAAGGCAGTCACTAACGTTCCAAGTGTTGAAAAAGAATGTTCGGGTTTTGTAGTTGTTCCGGGAACAGTCGCAGGCGCTCCACCAAATTAATATTTTTTTCGGTTCTTCAACCTAAATTTTTTTCTTATAAAATGGAGAAAAATTGATAAAAAATGATTAATATTTTATCTACAAAATATTCAACAGATTTAAGTTTTGATTCCAGAGAGTCTGAATTTTCTGCTAATTTTCCAATTCCTTTAGAATTAAATCAAGATTATAATTATGAAGTTGGATTCTCATGGTTTACAATATTTAATACAATTTTTTAATATTACAAAAGTAATTACAATGTAAGAAGAAAAAATTGTATATATAGTTTTCCATATGGAACTGTTGTGGATATAGAATTGTACAACAATTATCAATACCAAGATATTTTCCAATGATTATAAAAACTATTTCAAGTATAAATTTTAAAATTGTTGATCAAAATAATAATTTAATTAATTTTAACAATGAAAATATTTCTTTTTGTTTACATCTAAGACAAGTTTAATTAATTAAATTATAAAATGGTTTCATTAAAAGGAGTTTCACTCGTAAAAGAACTAAATAACTTTCTGGATAAATATGGTCGAGATACTACATCTAATTTTTATTTACGTGATATTTTAAAAGATCTAGAAATTAAATCTAAAATAATTATTAGAGATGAAATTAAAAATTATTTAAATTCTGATAATATTATTTCTAATCTTCAAACAACAAAAGAAAATGGATCTCATTTGGTTCTTTGTTCTAAAAAATATTAAATTTATTTTGATTCATATGGAATTATTCCAATCCAAGAAATGAAATTATATTTAACTGATGGTTATATTTATAATACTTTGCAAGTTCAAAAAGAAAATACAAAAATATGCGGACAATTATGTATTTTTATTTTATTATCTTTAGAGCGCAAGCGATTGTCTTTCAAAGAAATTATTCTACATCTTTTATAATAAAATAAAATTTAAAAATGAGTATTGTAATTCGTGAAAATATTGGTGGTGGAACACTGGTATTAAATACTAAGGCGATTTTGTAAAAATGAAAATGGTGAGAATTAAAAAAGAGGAGAATTAAACATGAATAATAATTCAATTTCAAATCTTTTATATCCTCAAAATGATTTAGATGCAGTTAATAAAATATTTGTAAATGAATTGAATCGAGAATCAACTATAAAACAAATTGTTCAAATTAATGAAATTGGTAAACGTTTAGATGAAGAAATTAAAAGATATATTATAATTTTAGAAACATGATATAATAAACAAATTATTGAATTAACTACTAGTATTAGTAGAATAAATTTTGAAATGAGTGAAATGAATAACCAATCATCCAAGATGAAAAGCAAACATAACCTAACGGATGATGAAGTCTCTTCAACTAAAAAAACTTTGAGTGCAATTGATGACCGAATGAAATCAAATATAATTGATTTTAACACTCTCAAGAATGAAATAGGACATTATAAAATTGAATCTTCACAACTCTTGAATGATTTCGAAACATTCAAAAAGATGTTGCTAAAAATATACAAACATCAAACCTCAAGGATATAAAATATATTAACCAAGCGTTTGATTATTATGCTATTGAAAAACAATCATCCATGATTTCTTTTATAATAAAAAATAATCCAACTACACCTTTTGGTGATAATGATCATGCTCTTAATTTATTCCGCCACCATGATGATTTCTTTGTTATGTTTGTTTATAATGGTCAAAATATTGAAATTAATAAAATTAGAATAATTGGTTCAAAAGGAACATTTATTACAGCTATAATTGGAAACAAACAAAAAACTTTACATATTAGAAATAATTCATTTTTAGTCTCTGAACTAATGTTAATAAACTATTGGCAGGAGCGGAATAATTCTAGATCTTTTAATAAATCAAGGTTAAAGGGAATTTGAAAAAATAGAATTTATATATAGGAAATTAGCAATTATGAATAATATAAAATTAGATGATTTATTTTCAACCACAGGATCAAATTCAATACTTTCTGGTAAGAAATTTAAACATTTAGAAGATTTTATATATAAAAATATAGAAATCGTCAAAATAGAGAATTAAAAATAGAACAAAGAGAGATTAATGAAGAAATAATTTATCCTGAAAGAGTCAATTGCGCTGTAACCTTTCAAGAAAGAAAGATTTATCCATCTTTGAATGAACAACATGTTTTAAATTATATAGAAAATCTTCCAATTGAAAAAATAAAAGCTCCTATGAATAATAATTTTACGAATAATCCTTCGATTAATAGAATAAATGAATTCCTATTAAAAAAGGAAAAAGCTAGATGAAAGATTAATACATTTTATAAAAATAAAATATCGATGGACTACAGGAATTAAAATAACTTGTCTTTCAATCACTGGAAGTTTTACAATTTCAACAACTATATTTTCTGACATAAGTTTAATCGGTATAGCTCCATTTGTTTCAATCATTATGTCTTCAATATTTGGAGGATCGAATGCTTTATTACTTTTTCTTGGTGAAGGAATTTCAATCGGTTTAACTTTAAAAAAGAAAAAAAAATTATATTGAAGTGTGTGAAGAATTAAATCTTGGAATAAATAAATTATATTTATATCAAGTTAAAGCTTGGAAGATGGAATATTATAAATAAAATAAATAGAGGAAAGTAATAAAATAATAGATGAAATAAATGAAAATATTAATAAAATTAAATATTCTAAAGAAATAGAAATCGAAATTAAAAAAGAAATTCTTAAAAATTTAAAACAAGAATGTAAAATGAAGATCAAGAATTTATAATTTAAGAATTTGTAATTCAATAATTTGTAATCTTGATATTCTTGATCTTCATTTTATTTTATTTCTTTCAGGTTTCTTTATTCTTTAATAATGTAACAAGATAAAAAATAAATTTGAAATAAATTTTTGAAAAAAGTCTGTTGGAGAAAGATTCTTATTCTTTAATAATGTAACAAGATTTTTATTCTTTAATCATAAAAATAAGAATCTTATTCCTTCAGACTTTTTTAAAAATTTATTTTATTCATGATATAATTGTGTATGTTTTTATAAATATCTAAATGAAATAAAATCCCGACATTTTCCACATTGGATTTTTAAATTTTCTAAATCTAAATCTGTATATTCTTGACTTTTTTAATCAATTCGAGATATTATTTCTATTAAATGATTTCCTTATGGAAGTGTTGTTTCTCCATCACTTAATATATATCTCTTGTCATCATAATTATTCAAGGATATTTTATTTTGCTCAACTAAATAAACATCATGTTTTATACTTCAAATAGCATGTACAATTTCAAATCTTGTCTTGTCTTTTTCTACACAATCTTTATACATTTCATGTGTCATTAGTTTAGTCATACATTTTTGTATTCTTTTATTTTTTATATTATCGCCATGTGGTTTTTCTGTAAATAAAAAATATTGTTTTGTACGAATAAATATTGCTTCATTTATTATATTATTTGGTCTTTCTTCTTTGTAAGAATAATTTTCCAGAATCATTGAAATATTTCCTTAAATTGGGATTATCTTTTATTTCTTGATCAACATCATGAGATTGAAATTTTAAAAAGAAAGAATAGGTATTCATTTGATGTAAATAAATTCTATCTTGGAAATGTGTTCTAATATATCATAATAAGCTTCATACATTTGAAGTTTTGATAATTCAAGGATGCTAATCCCTAAATATATTGGTTTATTGTATGTTTTTTCTTAATTTCCAATTTCAACAACTATAAGTTTTTCTGAAAAAAATTGTTCTCCTTTAAATGTTTATTTTCAGATTGATTTTAAATATACATCTACATCATGTTTTGTAAATAATTTTATTGTTCTATACTTGTCTTGATTTTCCATTGTTTCACCAAAGACTGCATTATTTAAAAGTTTATAAATTGTATCAAGGAAAGCTTGCTTGTTCGTTTTTGCAATATTTCTGTTTGTAATGTTTCCATTGATGTAAAGTTCCATCCATGGTTTTTGTTTGATCGAAATTATTTTTTTAAGAAAGAATTTTGTTAATTTTCATTCCATGTCGAAGATAAAATTGCAACATTCTATAATGAACAAAATAGAATTTTTTATCATGTTGATCACAATAATTTCTCGGTTGAATCATCTTGTTAAAGGTTTTTTTCTTTTTGCCATGGAGACAATTCTTCATATTTTATAATTCTCTACTATGGAGCAAATGGAAAATGTTTTGTTTTCTCATGAATTTCTTGTGGGTATTCCATATCAACTTCAAGAAAATATCCTATTGGGGAATCTTCTGAAGTTGATAAAATTTTATCTATTATTAAATCAGATATTATTTCCCACCGAAAATCACCAACTGGAAAATGTTCAGTCATGATTCCTGAATATAAAGCAGTTGCATTAAAATATTTTACTTGGGTTGGATTGTTCATTTTTTCAAGAACATCTTCAACTTCATCATCTTCAAGTTTTATGAATGGTTCATTTGTTTCTCTCTCCTTGAAAAATTGTTGAATATTATTTGTTGTTATTTTTCTCGATCTCATGTTTGAAGAAATAACCCCTCGAACATTACGTTTAATTAATAAAAATATGTTTAAATCTGTCAATAATTCCAATTCTTATTTGGTTTGATATAATAAAATATCACAAGTATTGAAGGAAGAAACACAAAATTTGAAGGTTCTAATAAAGATATTTCTCGGAATTTTTCAAAGCAATCTGCAAGAATATATACATCTATTTTAATATAGAGATCAATATAATCTCCAAATTTTTACAATTGAACATGTTTCACATTTTTTGTGCTCATTCATATTCTTCACTAGTAATATTTGATAGGTTTAAAATTGAATGAAATTTTTCAATTGGAGGAAGTTGAGTTTCTTGAAATTTCTTTAAGTAATCAACATAATCATATGGATAAATTCCTTTTTGTTTGCAGATTGGATTTTGTTCTAATGGAGTTTCATTTTCGATTAGGAATTTATTTGTTATTTTAAAATCATTTGGTGATAGAGATTTTGCAACTTGTTCAAGACTCATTCCAAAAAATCTTAGGAAATCTATAAATCTAAAATATCCATAATTCACACTAATGTATGTTTCATTTGTTTTTCAAATTATTTTAAATGTATTCTTTTCTTTTTCTGCCAATGCTTTTATAAACATGTGAAGATCATATTTACTTAAGTTATGAAATACCACTGGAACCTTTGATGGTCTTTTACAATTAACATTGCAAGATTTATGAGACGCACCTCGATAATTATTAAATTCTATAAAATGATCATGATCTCTAACTTTCGTTTTGTTGAATGTCGAAGAGCCATTTTGTTCATCTTGATCTTGTTCAACTTGATCTTGATCAACTTGATCATCTTGTTCAACTTTATTACTAAAAGGTTCATTACACATCCAACATATAGTAGCTTGTTTTTAACTTGAAATTGTTATTTTTAAAAATTAGATGAAATTCATGTTCCAAGTTATTAATTGTTTTTTGTAAATTCTTTCAAAACCTCTTCTTCTCTAAAACTATATTCACAAGATTCAAATAATTCAGTATAATTACTTTTTACATAAAGTCTATATGCCGATGGAATTTGATGTGAAAGATTAATTTTATGAGAAAAATTTATTAAGAAATTCTTCTTTTTCGTAATCTCGGTTTTGTATTCATTACAAAGATAATTATAATTTTGGTAATTTTCTTTGATTAAATTCTTTTCAATTTGATCAACTGTATTTTCATTGGATCATTTATTGCTTCGAAATCTCCATAAATAATTGCTAAAGGTTTTAATAATTTTGACCACCTTTTAAATAAAGTTTTGCTATTTGTAGCGAGGGGCATTTTAACCCTTGTGGGTTTGTTTTGAATACAAAGTCGTTCATGTTTTATTTTCATATCTGGTGTTGTTGTAACATTAAAACATCTTTCACAAACATGAATATTTTTATTATGAGATTTTGTAAGTTGTGATTTTATAAATCCTTGAAAATTTTTTATCCAAATATAATGATAAATGTGTTGTTTTTGAAGATTCTCTCCTTTGATTATTAAAAGATTGATGGTTTCTATATCATTACTCTGTTCAGAAATGTACAAGGGATAAATATTTCGAGAATTGAGATTTGGTTGATGATAAATATTTATTCTTAAATTGTTTCATTTTTCAAATTTTTCCACATTTCTATCTAAAAAATAATTAGTAATTTCAACACATTCGCCAGGTATTCCAGATAAATTCATTTTCAAATTTTTTATATTTTGATACTAAACCTGCATGATCTTTTTGTGGATGTTTAGTCCATTGAAAAAATTTTTTAAAACTTATAATGTATTTGCATCTAACAATAGCAGGTGTTGGAATATAAACTTTTGGTTGAAATGGAATTGTTTTCAAAAAATTTATTTCAATAAAATCAAAAGAAAATAAAGTTATGTCACTTCCAGAAATATATTTTGATTTAATTGAAACTTCATTTTCTAAACTTTTATAAATTTTATTAATTGTATCATCTCTTGGTTATCACGTATTTGAAGTCTATCATTTGAAACGTAAAAATCTACACGGAATTTAATCTGACGAAAATTTTTTCATTGCAATATTTATATCTTCCATAATTTTATCTTTGTCGAATAAAATATATTCTTTAACTATTTGTTCTGTAGCTCGAGGAGTACCAATTTTGATAGTTGATCGAACTGTATCTAATCCATTTTTCTCAATTTCCTCTTTGAATAATTCTTGTTGTTTTATTTCTTGATCTTCAAATTCTTTATTTTTAATACGAAATTTCTCTTTTTCTCATAATCTTTCAACTTTACGTAAACCTTTACATGCTTTATAATGAGAATCATAACCTGATTTAGAAATATTTAGAAGGGAATTAAAAAATTGGCATGTATTCTTTTACAACTATTATTAAATTTTGAAATTATAAAATTTTGAAATTTTGAAATTTTGAAAGTTGGCAAATTGGGAAAATTAAAAGTTGGAAAATTTAGAAATTGGGAATTTGGATCAGGATGTTGAGGCTGGTTTGGGAGTGTCTTGCCTGGTTCTCCCATATCCAGACTGGGTTGCCCGGCTTGCCCAATTATGGAGTTCTGTTTTAGCGGGGACTGGTTATAACGGGTACTAATTTACTTTATAACCAAAAAGAAAGTTAAACTGTATGGGTTCTATTATCCACTTTTTATCAAATCTTCAATCGATATTAGCGCAAAACAACTATAATTGAATTCAAAATGAAACCCCAATGATATTAAGTTTGTAGTTATTAAAAAATTTGGTTAATTGGTTCAAGTTATTTTTAAAAACCGATACAATTTTTGTAAATCAATTCAAATTTTTGTACATTAAATACAATTAAGTCTTCAGCATCATCAGCTTTCTAACCAATGAATAGCATTTGTGATTAAATCACAATCCCCTACAATTAACATTCAATCAACAACAAATTTATTGAGATTATTTCATTAAGTCATTAAATCATAATTATTTTTGCTACCTTTGCTTAATTTTTTAAAATTTTAATAGCTTTTACTTTTCAATTTTAAACATCTTTACTTTTTCATTCTTTCAGACTATTCATGAATGGATTTAGCATAATATACACTTGCAATTTCAGTCAGTAGTCAAATATTACATACTTGCAATTACTTATAAACACAAGAATTGAAACAAAAATAGAAGAGGAAAGTAAAACAGAATAAAAAAACTTTTTAAAATTTTAAAATTATAGTTTTTTCGAACAATAAAAATGCTAAAAGTTCATTATACTTCCACTACTAAGTGAATTTAAAGTGGCTTTCAAAATCACATACCCGTTACGCCATTTTCTCACCCAGTAACTGACTTATTATGTCTAATTATACCTCTACGAAATTATAGTTTCGAAAATGCCCTTCAACAAGTAAACAATTTCATGATGTCGTGTTTTTGTTTATTTGCACTTTTTGGTTGTTTTATTATTTAATAAATTATTCAAAATTTTTCAAATTTATGAGTTTTCTCAACATTTTCATATTTTATTATATTTAATAATAATTTATTTATTTAATATTATTTTTAAAACACTTGACATTCATATTAATATTACATAAAATTAAAATTTTATTTGTTTGTTCAATTTATTTTTCGAAATAAATTTTAATTAATGAAATAAATTAATTATATATAAATATTCTATATAAATAAATAAAAATAATATATAAATCGAAATCAAAATTGAATGATTATTTGGACAAAATTAACTGCAAATTATTGAATGAATTGACGAGAGAAATAATGTTCGGCGAATTATTCACGAGAAATCACTATTTTAAGAAATTTTGTTTTAATCTTCAGTTAATTCCGCAGTTAAATAAATACCAGCAAAATATTATTATGTCAACAAATTGAACATAATAGTTAGTGATTTGCAAACTAATTCCGCGAATGAACTACAAAAGGAAGAGAAATTAATTGAAAATAATTTTAATCGAATTTAATCGACAAAATTCTACGAGGAATTCAAGAAATAAAGTTGAATATTGATTAATTTATAATACAATCTATCCCAGGAAAAATCCGATTTCTGCATATTTTCCTACGTTTCGTAGATATGGCAGCTTTTCAGTTTCTCTTGGACAGCTTATGTAATCCTCCAAAGAAGTTAATACAATTATTTGCTCAACTAATGTCTTGGGGGAAAATTGGTAAATAAGGTTTTTACACTGTCAATATTTTCATTCAACTTTTTTCAATTAACAGTAGAATTGAAATTAATTTTTTTCAAAAAAATATTTTCTCTTAATTTTTTAAAGTGATTTTGTTTTAAAAAACATTTTAATATTGAAAATAACTTTAATACTTATAATAAAAAGTAGATTATGCGGAATGTTTTTTTTTATTAATATAATTTAAAATTACAAATTATGAAATAATAAATTTTCTATTTCACAAATGTCAGTTTTTTTTAATATAGGAAGATTTTTCATTGCTCATTTTGCGAGATATTTCCGTATCTTACACCAAAGATTCTTTTTAAGGAGTTGCGGAGACTTAGAATTGGATAAATAATGTAAAATCCGTATGCAAAAAAAAATCTTTTTTTCGGAAACAAAAACTGCCCTTAATTATTTTTAAAAATATTTTAAATTAAATTTTGATTGTAAGTGGTTGCATTTAAAAATTTGCAAATTTAAATTTTATTTGTATATATTTATGCTATCCCAGAATTGGCTTTTCAGGAATAAGGGTCAGTAAAATTTAGTATAACTTAAGAAAAATCTGTGGTCCTAAAATACTGAAATTAAAAATAATTTTTTACTTTTTAAAAAAAAAATTTAAAAGCTAATATAAAGATTATTGATTGTGTAACAGCTCATGGTTCATTACATTTATGATAGACTTTGAGCATACTTTGACGAGGCACTAATCATGGATAATTAAAGAATAAAATTTCATTTATTATTTTTTGAGTCATTAAAATAACAAAAATTATCGTGACACCGAAAGAATTTTAGAAAAGGATCACTTTTACATCAATAACATTTCGAATGCTACTTTTGAAAGTCAGTAAAGGAAGGTTAGAACAGATTTATTTGGAATTAAATTTATAAGAAAAAAGTTTATTTTTATAATATTAAAAAAATAAATTATGCACTTGAAATATTATAATAAAAGTGCTTTTTCAATTAATTTTATTCAGTTCAATTATTCGATCATTTAATCATATTATTGTAATCTCTATTTTTTTGACATCCTAGACGAAAACTTATAACTGAAAGACTAATAAAAGAATGATTTGCTTATTCAAGCTGGAAATTTGTTATTTACGTAAAAAATAAAGTTTCAAAGTCAAAATTCCAGATTAGCATTATTGGAAAGGGAAATGGAAAATTAAAAAAAATATTTTAAAACTATAACAGAGTTACGGGAATTAATTTAAGATTAATTAAAAACATAAAAAACATAATAAACTTTTGGGAAAATCGGAAAAATATATTGTCCTTAAAAAGTATCAAATTATTAGAATTAAAAATATTAAATTATTAAAATTAATGATTTTTAAATTATTAAAATTAATAATTATTAAATATTAAATTATTAAAAGTATTAAATTATTAGAAAAATATAAAATAATTTGAAAATTGATTAAAATTAATATGAAAAAATACAGTTTAATTATTTTATTAATTTTTAAATTATTTACGTCATAAATCATTTTGAGAGAAAACAGAATTTAACTTTTGACAGAGGAGAGAATATAATGACAAGCAAGAGCGTAATTTAAGTGGATTTCCTTAAGGAAACCCTGAAAAAAGACTCTTATAAAGATAATTAATAAAAATCCGTAATGTAAAACATTAGTAATTCAGAATTGTCATTTTAACAAAAAATAAGAGTGCTACACGATTTAGTGAAAAAGTCATGTTAATGAGAGTCATATCAACCATCGGACAAATTCAAGAAAAAGGAAAATCTCATTGAAGATTATAAGAAATAATTTTTGTGAAAACTTATATCTCAATGTAATCTTGAATCGGAATTAAGTTTCAGTATTGCTGGACCTTGATTATTTGACATAGAACCGAGAGAGTCAGACTTAAGTTTCATCATTCTGTTGGTCTACGGGGAAGACTTAATCAAATGCGCATATTAGTATGGTAACCTTCTGTTATTATCCCCACCTCTTTGTATGATTAGGGTTCTATCTTTCCTACCGCACACCGCATAATCTTACATCTTACTGTGATGCACCTTTGAGCGAGCCCATGTTGGTGCTGTATATAACAGCTGAAAACTCCGCAAGCAGGTGACACTGTTTCTAGTACTACTCATTGAATAACCTTCGTTTACGGGTACCTGACTGTCGACTGTAGGCCTTACGTCGTAGCTACATTATTTATCTAAAGTCTATGAGAATTTGCCATTACATCTTTCTTAAACTACCCCTTAACATGATACAAGTCTGAGTCTATTCATAAAATCGATTGGTAAAAACGTCTCTCCAGCTTTTCCATAATCATTATTAATTATACCCGATAGTTAAATTAGTTTGGGGTCATTTGTATCAATTGTATCAATTTGACTAAATTAATGTAGAATTTATAATTTTAAAATAATCAGTTTGGTTATGATTAATAAATATTCGACTTAATTTTTAAATTTATTTCCTTACCAATTAATTTAACTTCCAAATCCATTTTGTTTAAATTGACTAATTCCATATACTAGATGTTTCCAATTCTGAAAAGCTCACCTCACGTCAAACTCTCCTGCCCGACCCAAGCCAAGCAACCCAAACTCAAGCCCGCAAGCACACCAAATAATCCCACCGACACTGAACTCAAAATGAAAACTGAACAAGACGGAAAACTCCATCTCCGTGGGATTGTAGTCGCTTTTCACCCAGACACTCACCTCCACTCACAGCTCATCATCCTCAGACAACAGGTCCCACACGCTCACAGTTAACCAAACCACTCACAGTTGAACCAAACTATTCGACAACACAACACTAAAGTTTCCATTTTTTTTTATTTCGCACCGGTTGAATAAGGTTCTGTGCGGGAACGATGCCTAATGCAGGATCTACTTTAAGAGGGATCGCGACGTCTGACAATTGGTATTAAGGAGGTGCCGCTCCTTTGAATAACTCTAAATTATCTTGCAGTGCAGCTTGCTCGGCGCTACGACGTTTTTCTGTGACTGCGGTTCTTATTTGGTTTGTGTCTCGCGAGTGGATGAGATTTGTTTTTTGTCCGAGTCATTGAATAGATGGTGCGCGAGGATCAAATCGATCTCATGCGCCATTTCACGGTGGAGCATACGAGCCTGGAGTTCCTTCTCCATGAAAATATTTGAGAATTGCACTCTGTTCAGCAATCAAGTCGGCCACATGATCAAATTACGGAAATTCTTTTTCTTGTGTAGCTCTCCCACTTCTGGGAGTCTCCACATCCCTTTAAGTTTGTTGTATTTCTGTTGTAATTGAATGAATTGTGTTTCCAGGGGGTACGAGGATATGAATATGGTATAGTTATCGGTTTTGGCATAATCTTCGGGATACTTTAATATATCATATTTTTTTTCTAAATGATGAAAATTCCTGCTAAAAAATGTTTTATTAAAGTTGGTGTATATTTAATTTATTTACTCTAATTGAAATGTAACTTATTTTTCTAAAATATTCCAATCAAATAGAATTTATGATTATTGAATTAGTTTAGTTTTTTCATACTTTCTAACTAAATCAGTGCACATGCTCTCATACTATTAGAATTTACGACAGTGTGTGCGAGGGGAAATAACACATAGTGGTAAGTAGCTTGTTTTGTTAGTAATTCTCGTCTATAAATAGTGTCAGAAAATTCACGCCTGTCAATATGTATAGGTTTTAGCATGATTTTATCTATATTATCCATTACAGTTTATTAAGGTTTGGAGTAACCTAATTCCTGTTTAAATCAAGTCCACAGCTGGATCGTGAATAATTAGGGCTAAACTCATAGCTGATTTTGTTTATATCATTGGTGACTGTTTTGTCGTTATTTTCCTTATGAATAAATTTTAACTCTTTGCCTCATTTTGCTGGTTTATGATTTATTCACTGAATTTAATGTTAATGATATTTATTTATCTGGTTAAACTAAAATTAATCTCAAAATCCTTATTGGGTTATTCATTGATGTTTCGGCGAAGTACGCTTGGTGTGGTCTATTTTCTACCTATTATTGACATAGTTTACTTTTCTTACGCCTTACTTGGGTCTAGATTTTACTCCTTTTGCTAATGCTCGTATTCACCGAATTCATAATATCCTTCGAGTAATCTGGAGTCCTACTCCGCTACGTGTTTCATAATGACACCTCCCTCCCCCTTAGTCAATTTTGTTCAATTATTGCTAACCCAGTATTTTTAGTAATCTTATTTTACGTGACGTTTTAAGCCACAAACCGGAAAGAAAACTTCACAATAAACTACACTGTCTTATCCTTCCTACCCAATTATTTATTAGCGACGAGATTTAAAAATGAATTAAATTTTGATCCATATGGATCATACCATATTTCCCTTAACTGAATCCGCTCTTCCCGATTATTTTAAAATGCATACTACGACCGACATTGCCATCAGATGTTGTGGGTTGTATAAGATCGACTGCAAGGAAAAACTTGTACCATTTGGCCAGAACTCGCCGCGGACAGCCGAGGGATTAAAAGTAGCGCGACCAGCTACTACAACTTGCGAAAATTAACTCACCAGCCGAGCTACCAGTCTGCCTTTCTAAAAATCTATTGATATACATATTATAAATAGGATTTTAGAGGGACTCGTCGGTGGCACGATCTAGATGCCACCATCATCCAAAATATCTTTAAAATAACAAAAACTTGATATAATAATATATATTAACATAAAAATGTTTAGGAGTTTTTAGAGTTAAAAATTACGAAATTTGCTACTGTATTTATAGCTGATTTGTGTGTGTGGGCAACCGATAAGTCTTTAGTGACCATTTTGGGATATTTCAATTAATTTTATTTAATTTTTAATATTTTAATATTTTTCCTCAAATTTTTCTTTATTTGTTGATATATTATTTATATTTTTTCAAAATTTAATTTTGTGTTATTCTTAAAGTATTTTTTATTTTTACTATTAAATTTATTGGTTTTGATCACCGCTTCTGTCTATGTTTTTTCTAAACCGTCTTTTGTTAGGTTTTGGTGGTTTTATGTTTCGAATATGTTTCTGTCTGCAGCTGTAGGCTTTATTCTTAATTTTCTAATTTTTTTAAATTATTTATTTGTTTTATATTAATTTTTTTAATTTGATGTTTTATTTTTATTTTAAGTATCTGTTTGCGGTGCTTGGGTATGTATACAGTAGCCATCTTGCTAATTTTCACATTTTTGTTTAAATTAGGTAAAAAATTTATTTTGTTTTAATTATGGCAATTATCCCAAAAGTGCTAGACTTTATTAATGACTTTATTGACATTAGTAGATGATCAGTAAAAATATTTAAATTATAGGTATAAATATTAAATTAAACATAAACATACTTTATCATTAAAATTTTTTATTTTACTTAAATATTTTATGAAAAAAAACTGGTTAGTTCTTGCCTTAATCATTAATATCCTTCGTTTGAATTCATTACACTTCATCTCTATTATTCCACAGATTTCTCATTTATCAAGTGAATATTTGATAAAAATCGTTATGCATAAAGATAAAAAATAAATAGAAAATTATTAGATTATTTAAATTATTATTGTTTCATTACATTCATTCACCAAATGAAAATATCTCTCAAATTAGTAAATTATACATTTGTAACAGCAGAAAACAAACAGAAGATAAAAGTCAAAGGTTTTTAAAAATTTAGAAATTTAATCAAAAAGCCATTTTGTAAAGAATAAGTATTATAAAATTTTTCGCTGTGATTAAAAAGAAATCTTATGTTAATATGTATTTACTTGTTCATCACTTCAATTGGTAAACAATTAAAAAGCACGCATATCGAAAAGATTAAAGCAAATTTCATCTAGTTGGCATGTTATTTTAACTTATATATATATACTAGGCACTATATAATATATAATTTGTTGATAAAAATGTCAACTTTCGGTGCATGTCACATCGACATTTGGTACAGATAGCACGTGATTCCGTTTCATAAGTTATTTCATTAACTTTATAAAATCTATATTATATTTTTCTTTAAATTGATCATTAAATTTGTCAAAATATGTTACACTATTTCTACTTATTATTTTTGTGATTTCAAAGAGAATATTTATAAAAAAGTTAAATTTTTTTTGACTTAATTTAAAATTAAATTGCTATTTAAAATGAGAATTACAAGTAAAATATTAATTAATTGGAAAACTTTTAGAATCACCAAAAACTGTTCTAATTATTTATTTTTAATTTATTTATTTAATTTATTAAAATAAATAGAAAAATTGTTTATAAATATAAGTAGTATTTTAAAATATTGAATAACAATACATTTTTCTATAGTAGACTCGAATATTGCTGTGTGAACTTTTCAGATTGGCAGACAAGTAGAAACCTTTACTATCACATCAGGGACTGGTGCCAATTTTGTTAATTATTTTTCTTTTTTTATCATCTTAAATATGGGATAAAATTTAATTTAATTTTTTTTCTTGATAATACGTTGATCGAATTCCTTTTGTATTGCAGTTCACAATGCTCCAGGACCTTCCTTCCTCTCTATTATCAAAGTAAACTTTGAGATATGGCACTACTATTTGTCAACACAGTTAACTCGGACCTGCTTGTCAGTTAGAGTAGCGCACTTTTTGACTGCTTTAGTCATTCTTCCCGATCTTTTATTTTCTATAGTTCAAGCAGGCAATACATGTGTCATGGACTACTATTTTGAAAAGAACTGAACTGTTTATAAAATAATATTTAGAAATATTTGAAATATATAAATAATTTTAAATCAATCTATAAACAGGAGGGGAGGCAAAAAGATCTGACACATTTGAAATTTAAATAAAAGCAAATTAAAATAAATAAATATAAAAGTCATTTTATTTATAAGCTGTAGATAATATCTACTAGATATGATTCCATTTTATTTTACTTTCAATTGTTCAATAGATCAGGGGCGATAAATGTATACCTTTAATAGGGTTATCCCCAGACGAAAAAATCCCATGGATTGAAGTAAGGTTATTGGGTAGGTCAACCAAGGTTACCTCAGAATGTAACTAAATGACCGAGAAATATTTCAATTGAACATCTAAATGTACGGGCTGTTGCACCATCTTGTTGGAATCAAACATTATTTCTGACTTGAAATTCATCAAATTTTATTTCAAACAACATAAAATAGAATGGCATCACATGTACAGTTGATAAATAAAAATACTTTTATTATTTATTTTAATTTGGTTCTATTTAAATTTCCAATGTGCCAGATCTTTTTGCTTTATCCTTTATAATAAAACTGGCAAAATTGTAAATAATCAGCTTTAACAAATTCTGGAATCACTGGTTAAGTTCTTTGATTTTATTTCTTGTGGAACCTATCTGGATATCTAAGCAGCAGTGCTTGGGGGCCAATTTTATCTAATACGGGCTTTAACTATTAGTTCAAACAACAAATTCGAAATTTTTTTTTATTTAAAAAATTCAGAAAATGTCCGATTAGACAAACATTTTAGATGAAATATATTACACATAAGTATTACTTTACAATATAGAGTCTTAAGCAGCTCCATGACCAATCACTGGCCTTTTAAAAATTAGGTAACAGTTATGAGGCTATTGCAACCATTTTAAAACGTTAGTCCGGCGTTGATTAATTTGGCAGAAAAGTGCTTCCTTTAATTGAACAGTTAGAACAGTCAGACAAGAATAGCGACAAAGCGCCTTCGCGGCTAAGTTTCTTTTGGTACAAGCGTTCTCACAAAATTATTAATTATTTTCCTATATTTCATCAAATAAAAAGACAAGCTGATATTTAGAAATTTAGTTTAGATCTTATAAAAATGTTCCAAAACACCATAAAGACCGTTACATCGTGTCTTTACAATAATCATCAATCAGATTGGTTTTCAAACTCTTCTTTGATGGTCTTCTGGAGAATGTAGTCGATCTTTGTCGGTGATTTAATAAACAGATTGACAGTTCAATAAAACAACTAGTTAAGACAAAAAAACTACAACATTAGATTCAACAAAATTGCATAATTTTAGGCAAAAATTAAATTTATTATGATAGCAAAATGACAATAAAAAAACCGATTTAAATTTTAAAAATAATTTTAATTATTAATTTTCTTTGAAATGGAACAGAAAATTAATTTCTTCAAATTTGACATCGATTTTTCAAATGACAATAATTTAAAAATTTTTGTCTCTTTTTTATGTAGACAGTGTCAAATTTATGTTCTCCATATCACGTTTGAACTATGAAATTTATTGGGAGATTAATTTAAACAAATTAACTTAAAAAGAATTATTCTGATAAGTGTTCTAATACTTGTAGAATGCGTTTCGCTGGATTTTCACTGCTGACTTTGCATGAGTGAACATTTTTTGAGGGATAAATATTTTTCAATTGAAATTATTTGAAAATTTCTAATTAAAACAAATTTTTAATGATAATATATTATTTTTTTATTGTTGGAAGTTGAATTATAACAAGAAAGGCGTGAAAGTAGTCTCAAAGTTTTAATTTTAATTTTCTTCTTTTCAACCATTTTTTACTTTTCAACTAAATTTTATTTCTACTTGAAATTTATATAAATTTACATCAAAACCTTGTGCGATATTTGAGGGGACCAAGAAAAAATCCGTTTATAACAGTAAATTAAAAAAATTAAAAGAACGGTCGAGCAGTAAAAGAACCATTCAAATAAGATATTATTTAAAACAAAAAATCCATGTTTTATTTTTAACTTTTTAATATATTCTTTTTTGATTTTTATTCAAACTAAATGATACGCATGATTGATTAAAACTAAAATAAAATTTAGGGAAAACTTCAATAACTATGTAAGGAGATTAATTATATATTTATTTAAATATAAATTATATTTAATTAGCAATTTGTGATGTGTTATGAATGAAAAATATGAAAAAAATATTTTTTTTATCAGTTTTAATATTGTTTACTATTTTCATTCCGATTAAGGTATCTTCAGAACACGCATAAATCATGGGATACCAAGTCAGAAATGTAAGGCGGGTAGCACATCAGTACAATGATTTTACCGGTAAAATATTCAGTGTTTAGGGTCAATGCAAGAGAGTTACAATTGTCATGGTAAATAATGTTTTTACGATTCTGCTTGTTATCTCTTTAAAGACTTGGACAAACAAATTGTTGCATACTATTCAGAATAAATAGTTATATAATTTTCTTGTGATTTCCATTTATTCCAAAAATACTTAAAACAGTTTTCTTCAAACAAAATATTTTGTGTTTGGCTTATCATACAAGACTGTTTTTTACTATTGGGCTCATACACATAAATTCAAGATTTGTAACCTGTGTAGATGTTATACACGGCTTTCTATCTAACAATTTCACTTTATTTTTATAATAATATTTTAGAAAATAAAACATTTCAAAGGAATAATAAAAAAATTGCATATGTATATTATAAGGTCTACAGTAGGGGTGTCCAACCCAAATCGGTTGGTGGGCCAAAAATATTTACTTAACTGAGCTGGGCCGCACACATAAAAATAAAATAACAAATTATTCAAAATATTTTTTTATCGTACAACATTCAAAATATTTTATTATCTTACAATTTAATATCTTACCCTTGTTTTTGTATTTTACTTGAGATAATTTAGTCGACGTGCATTTTATTTGATTGGTAATATTTTCAAAGAGCAACCAGTTGAGTCGCTCTTTTTCTACCAGGTTTAATCTGGAAAAATTGATTGGCATCGATAAGTAGTTCTAAATGCTGATATCATGACAATTACCAATCGTTTTCAATTTGGAAATTTACTTTCGAGTATATATTTTTCATAATACCCAATCTTATTTCCTTCGTACAGGTATCTTAGCTCGAGGCTTTATTGTAATTTTATTAGCTCCATTTGTAAATTTGAAGGGGCTGATTCCACCTTTACATTAAATGGAGCTAAGAATATTCTGAGCATTTCCTCAAACTTTCGCATGTATACAAATGGGGTAGTGAATTTTCAAAGTAATTTTGTTATTTCAGTAGAATATTTGAAGAAATTTTTATGTACGAAGCTTTTTATAATTGTGTTTAGCGATGCTCAAATTTCACTCGAAAGGTTTTCTTTTCTTCTTTCTACAGTTTGACGTGACACGCTAATTTGTGTAAAAGATTCAGTTTTTCTGGACAGATTTCCTTAACTACGGAAATTAGATAGTCTTTGCTATAACAGTCTGTAAAAGATTTCATTTATTATTACTAATCTAAGATACTCGAAAGCTAGTACTAAAAATACCGTTTGATTGTGTATTTGACTTATGAAATATATTTTGCAGTCAGTTTATCAATTTCGCTATGTTGTTCATATTGTCTTTTTAGGTTGTATAATTTTTAAAATTGTAATTGTGTGACGACAAATCAAACATACAGCATTGTCTTCTATACGAATAAAAAAGTACAAATTTTTCCATTCACTGTGAAATTTTCTATTTTCACCTTCTTTTCAATTTTTTTTCCAGCCATGACGAACTTCAATTAAGCCGCGGGTTGTGCATGCCTGGTCTACAGATTAAACAACAATTTAATTCTTTTTATTCTTTAAGTTCATGATGTAATCTCGCGTGAAACACAATTGATTCATTATTCAAGGTTGACCAAAGTACCGCACAGATTTGACCTGCGGCAAAAATGCCCACTCAGCCTCATCACTTATTAGGGAAATATTTTCTCAGTGTTCCTTCTTTTTCAAACATAACCATTTTTCTTTTTAATATATTTAAATTATCTTGGACTTTTATTTAAATACATTTGTCATATTGGAATGCAAGCACGTCGAACTTACTGGAATAGTTTCTTGAATGCCAGAGTTGTCATTTTCTGTATTTGCACTAAGTCTTTTTGGTGTATTGAATTGATAAACGGCTATGGTGTGGGATTACAATAAAACAACCTCCTGTTTATTAAACCTAATTTTGTACATTTTTCATAGCTTCTATTTCTTTCTTTCTAAAATAAATGCCAAATGAAATATGCGTTTTCAGTTTTTTGGGTATTTCTGATTTAATATCTAGACATTTAAACAAATCTCCTTCAAATTTTTAATATTTTTTAGAATTAAATCTTATATTTTTTAGTTCCGAGTTTTTTCAATTACAAAGTTTAAAATATTGTTGAAATTTTGGTAATTCATTATTTATTTTTTTCAATTTTTATAATCATTTTAAAATTTAAACTAAAAATGGATAGAACTTGAAAGAAAAATGTTCAATTATTATATATTGTAATTAATAATATTATATAAATAATATATTATATGTGTATAATATTGTATCATATTACCTACTTCATATGATATAATATTATACATATTCCTGCTTCATCACCAAAAAATAGATGAATTTATTTAATATTTAACTAAAACTTTCAACGTTGTTTTTGTGTTATTAAAATTTATTTAACTGGTCTTTTCTCCAATCACACTCATCACTGAATTGTTCTTCTGAATTTTGAATTTGATTTCTTTTTCTCTTGTTTAATTGACAAGTAAAATGAAAGGTTTTTAAATTTTACAATAAATCTGGCTTTTATAATCATGCTTGCTTAATAATATAGTTCCAGATTAAAAATAAAGATCAAATAACATTCGTATTTTAGTAAAAAAGAATCAATTTTATGACGAAAGTATTTTAATTTATAATCACTGTGAGAATGGCTATATATTCAAATAGTAATTATAATAATCATAAAAAATCCTTTTCTAGTTATCACCTCTGATTGCTCTTCATTTTGCAATGATATAAAAAATTTTTTTTATAGATTGACTATGAATCTGATGATTTATGAATATCAACAAGTCATCTGATTCATAGTCAATCAATAAAAAAATTTCTTTATGCCATTGTATAATAATCATGTTAATACTAATCATAATAATAATTATAATTTTATCTAAAATATTACTGGTACTTATTATAATAATGGCAATATATAGATAATTTATTCATATAAATAATTTGTGTGTATGAAAATATGTATACAGTATCAATAATAAATAAACTAATGTCAGTCTTTTTGAGTGAGTATGTTTCTGAAGATTAATATTTTATTTGTCAATTAATAATATAACAAATTTTACACAATTACTGTAATTATTTTGGTTGCATAGGTAATGGGTTTCCTATTCAGATTTGAATCTAAAAATATGTGAGATTCCTTGATCTGTAAAAATATTGGAAATGGGATACAATAATGAGCATTGTACTAAATAATTTCAAATTCCGAAGGATTTGTTTTAAACATAACATGAAATCATACGAAATCTTTCTAGAAAAGTAATTTCTCAGCTCGTTTAAAATCAGTGATATTTAGCAACCTTGAACTGATCATTTTGTCAGACATTTTAGTTATAGACATTTTTGTTATAGACATTTTGTCAATATTTATCTTAATATTTATACAAAACAATGTTTTATAGACTGTTTATATAAACAAAACATAATCGACAAAAAGTGAAACATGTGCCACGAAATAAACATTAAGCAACAAAATCATATCTGCTCGACAACAAAATTGAAATCAAATTTATTCGTAAAAATTGAACGAAATAAAAATTACGAAATTTCCCAAAGATTTCAATTCAGAGAAATCCATTCTCCCCAAATTGTTTCCTTTCCTTATTTCAAACGTAAATGAAGTAATATTTTTTATTGAAATTTTGGATCATATATTTAATTATCCAACGGCCAGAATCATCAGATCATTTGGAGCTGGACCTGGCCGAAAGAAATGAGATTAGGGAAAATATCTAAAATTGTCTCTTGTTGAAACTGATCAAAGGAAAAACAAATTTTATTAGAATTTCTAGTCAAATGGAACACTGGCAGGAAAATATTGAAAGTTTTGATAAACAATAAATGTAATTACCAGATTTGTGGAAATGTTTTTTTAGAAATTTGATTTTTCTAAAAGATAATTAAAAAACTTATAATTTTTTATATCATAAAATAATTTAAATAGTATATTTGATTTGTTTTATTAATAAATGCTATAAAATCATTCATAATAAACTGCTGGTACAGAATAACTTTGTAACACACACACACACATGTATATATACATAGTTTTTGTGACTTTAAATATAATTGAAATATGATTAAAGATTTGATTTTTATATCTTGGTCATTATCTTCTAATTTTGAAAAATTTAACAAGGTATACAAAAGCTAGTTACTCTTTTTAATAAAAATGGATATTCTAAAGCTTTTGTAGAAAGACTGACTGAGTAAACCATTGATCGTCTTTTGATTGCGTCTGATAAAAACAATGGAAATTATAGTCATAAAATCTCATAAAATGGTCATAAAACCTAGTCATAAAATCTCATGTTTGAGTAATTCCATATTTGAAAGGTTTATAAAGGCTATTTTAATCGCTTGTTCACGTAGAGTATTGTAAGTAACTAGGCGTTTGTTAGTCTTACGCTCTGTATTTAACCAGATCTTGAGCTTTACTTCTAGCTGACGAAAAAATGCAGTTCTCCCAGATCACATAATGAAGGTTGTTGATTTGCTTCCTAGTTCACATATTTTATCCTCTTGCTCTTTCCAGTTTCTCAACATATTATTTGTTATACCATAATTTCTTGGAGTTTTCCCTACGTTATTATTGTTTTGTTTTAAACGTTGAAGTACTTTGAGCTTTCCTTTTATGCTATATGACTTTCTATGCATGGAATTTAAATATAATTTCTACAAAATTAACAACTCTTAAATTGCTTTTAAAAAATGATATACCCGCAAATATATAAACAAATACAAATATAAATCAAATTTAATGAATTTTATTTAAATAACTTAATTTTCATTAACAATAAAATTGCTCTGCACGAAAATAAAGAATGTAATTTTTATAAAAATGTTTAAAATAAAAAATAAATAGGAATAATTTCCTAAAAAATTGAAAATAAAACCCCCGAAAATATGACCATGGTCCTATTTATGGGGGTCTTATTTTCGAAAAAACCCGGTAATTACATTTCTATAATTTTTATTTGTAATATTTTGAATAATCTATATCAGAGGTGCCCAACGATTATGGAATGAATGGCCAAAATTTTATGAAAAAATAAAAATACTGGCCACAAAAAAAACACAATTTTTAGTTGAATGTTTGGATTAATAGGCTATATTTAGGATCTTGTTTGAATCTAAAGATCATAAGTAACTTAGTTGAAACTCTTTTGCTGTATCTATGTTTTAACATCAAACAATAAAAAAGTCATTAAAATGAGACCACTGTTTGAGGTTTTTATTATTTGGAGATAAGATTGAATTATATTATATTTTCAGTTATATTGGCTCTCAAAAGATTCTTAATATCCCGCAATTATTCAACATAACATTAGTTATCTTAGTTTATATTTAAAATTATTCTATTTATAAAATTTTAATGTTTCATAAATTATGTAAAACCATATATTCACAAAAAATACAATCAGTTGGTTTGATCGATTGAGCATCATATTGATTCATTGACCAATTGGTAACTGAACAATCAATGTAGAGATTTTCAGTTTCTTCGAGTCTGAGTTTTATCGAGACGAGGAATGTTTTATCGTTCAATTATTATTTGATTTTTATTAGTTATGGTCGACTTTTCTTCAGCAATACATCTTGATTCTACTTTTTCACTTGATCTGCCAACATAATTTTCAACATCTTTTAATTGAACATACTTCAAGTATAATTCTCGGGTTTCGCCGTTTATGACATTGTAGTGTGTCTATCGTATATCAATGATATTTCTTCCATTTCTGACGTTTTTAGTAGATAACAAGAATGTGTTATCTGAATCAATTCGAACAGTTTCGATTTTTAAATGAGATGATAGTGTTTCAACCTGACAGGAGTATATGTGGAAACGAGCATTAAAACAAACATCAATTTCCTTGATTGAATTTTGGTGACGAACATTATCAATGAATGAATGAAGTGATTTTATACATTTCTTGCAAATAACAATTTGGAGTTCAGTTAAAAAGTGAAGAAATTTAAACAAAAATTAAATATTTGTTAAATATTTATAACGCATTTTTAATTTTATTTTAAATAATTAAAATTTAGTGAATTAAGCAAAAGTTAAATGTTGCAGGCACTGAATACTCATCAGATGTACTACACGACCAAAGGTTGAATACAATACTTTTAACGCAGTCAAATTAAGGAAATGGCAATACTCAAGTCTATTCGGAACTATGACTAAGAAGGATATGAGCTCAATAGAATAAATTCTATATAGAATCAACATGAAAATAACCTACAGGGATAATGTAATTATCATCTACCATAACAAATTATAAAAGTTAAAATTTCAGGAATTTCGCTAAGATTTAGATGTTTTAAAATATATATATATATATGCAATAAACTTCGTGAATTTGAAATACATATTAGCAAATTCATCTCCAAATCCGACAAAATGATCATGTTTTGAATGTTTTTAAATAGTTTACGTATGTTAAATCATGTTTGTTTTTTTAATATTATTAAAATAATTGAAAATTTTAAATTACATTAATTTTTTAAAAATTATAATATAAGTGAAAATTTTAAAATTTTAAATTAATTAAAAGTGAATTGAATATATTTTATAAATATTTATTTATTACAAAATTAAATTAATAAAAAATAATTTGTTTAAATTAAATGTTAATTCATAATATTTTTAGTTGGTTTTGAGTACCTGAAGATGATAGCTATGCAATGACAATACATTATTTTGATTGGTATTTTGTCTCGTCTCAATCGACCTGGCAATATTAAATGCATTAACTTTATGTCGACCTCTCTTTCCTTGATATTTATAAAGTTTATGTATATTTTTTTCATTCAACAAGACAATAGCTTGTTCCACTTTACCTTAACTTGTGTTTGATATCCTAGTGCTTATATTATTATTTTGTCCACTAATGGCTTTCCAATAAATTTTGACACTAGTCATACCCTTACAGCGTACAATCAAACCCTTAAATAATACTTAATTTTCAAAATTAAAATAATATAAATTATTTTTACTATTATTTTTCCCTTATTTTGCTCTTTATTAACACTTAAATCTAGTTAAATTTTAAATATATTTGTTTGATTTCATTTTTTGCGTCTATGTGCGCGATAGTTGTCTTTTTGGTTTTGTGTTTAGTGGACACACAGATGTGAGGCGGTTCCATGAAAAAACAGAACTGTGCGAAAACAGAATTTTGCAAAAACAGAACTCTGATTAAACAGAACATCAAATTTTTTAAACGATTTATGTATATAATATTGTAGGTTGGCCATTCGACATAAAAACTTCAACTTATCTTTGCTATTTTCATAGTTCTGAACAAATTTTGCCACTTGATTACAAAGAGCCAAATACATTTTTGTAATTTCTGGGCGATCTGTTCGAAAATTACATAATATTAGTCGCTGTTAAGCTCTATCCCTTCTCAATCCATTTATTAGGTTCCAAATACTTGGGTGATTACAATGGAATAGCGAATTTAAAGCGCCGTGGAAGCTCACACAGCAATTTGTAGTCTTAGAACACATTTCTCCAGCAGCATCAAAATGATTCCAAATTTGAATTGGAAAGAGAGATGATCTTCCGGCAACTTCTTCAATGTAAGTTGAATAGAAATATGAAAGAATCTCGTTGTAATTGTTTTCATTCGAAAATGTGACAACTATTTCATCAAGTTCTTTTTCAAAATAAAATATTAAAATTAATTCCTTGAATTAGAATTAATTCCTTCTGTTTAATCATAGTTCTGTTTTCTCATGTTCTGTTATTTCATGTTCTGTTTAATCCGGTTACCACGTGAGGCAATAGTGGAAATATAACTTATATTAACACGTTGACGGACAGTAGGAACAAGCGAAGTTCGAAAATTGACACTATATGTTTTTGTGATTTTTAGAATGTTAGAAGTATAGTTTTACTCTTTCTGCTTAAATAAACTTAATTTTGATTAATTTAGTACCTTTAATTAGGTTGCGGCTATAACCGTCATGGCGCCAGCGGACTCTATACACTAAGTAATAGGACGATGGCGGCTATAACAGCAAAAACACGATCGCACTACTCCCTTCACAACCACGTGCATACTGAATCTGCAACTAGTATAACAGGTGAAATATGAACTTCAACCTAAAAAGATGTTTTCAAAACACGACAGTATGCTTCTACGTATACGCCAGTAAGTGCACATTTGTGCTGCTATAGCCGTAGTGTCTAAAAACGACCGTTTCGTTTTGGACGGCTATAGCAGTCATGCCACATTGTGAACTTCGCTTTGACGGCTATAGCCGCAATTGTCCGTCAACGTGTTAATTGTAGAATTGTGTAATTAATTTATATTATTCGAATTTTAGTGGAAATATTTGTTTTGTTTGTTCGCGTTGTTTCGTGAGATTTTTGAATATTTTGAAACCTTTGAATAACATGATTTGGATTTTCTATGATTTGAATTAAATAAATATGTTAGAATAAATTTGCTTATTTCTAAATATATGGCTAATACTGGACTTTATTATTTGAATTTGCAAAGAAATTCTTGTGAAGTTGGATTTGTGGATATAAATGTTCAAAAAGATCAAATTATGCCTATTAGAATTTTAATTCCAACTGTAATTAATAAATAGATTGTTCAATATGGCCAAGGGCATGAGCCAACTATGTTAGATCTAATACAATTTCACAGTTCATGCTAAGAATATAAAAGCAAGATAAATTCAAAAGTACATGCCCAAATGTTCCAATATATTATTAAATACACTAGTAAGCAAATTGTTAAATCCTTCTTAAATGTCTGAAATACGCTTTTTTTATTTATAATAATAATAATAATAATAATAATAATATTAATAATAATAATAATAATAATAATAATAATAATACTAACAATAATAATAATAATAATAATACTAACAATAATAATAATAATAATAATAATATGACCACAAAAAAATGACCTGTTTTGTGGTGAGGCTGGAAAATAGTTTGACGCCCCAATTCGTATTCAGAATTCTGTACATGGCCCTTAAAGGAAACCACGCTCTACTACCAATGGTGAATTCCATTTTATTTTCTGGAGTACAATTAATATCCCACAATTGAATTGTTCCATTCATTGCAGAACTAAGTAATACACCAGCGTTTTTGATGTTCCAAGAAAATCCAAAACCTTCCTGAGAATGTCCTTGAAGAACGAGATCGTCGAGAATGTCGATTATTTCCTTGGATAGTTTTGGAAATTTGAATCGTGATTTATGGCGAATCCAATGAGGCCAGTTCTCAATGTTTTCCTTGGTCCATTTGAATCACTACTGTCTTTCTTTCTGCACATTATGGCTAGACGAAGAATTTTTACCCTTTTTATTAGGATTTTCATCAAGACCAAAATAGCTTTTGCGCAAATCTTTCAGTTGATTGTAATCATTTCGAGATAAATCAATCCATTGTTTATCTTTGTCAGAATATCTTAATCCGAAATAATCTTTTTCTTGTATGTCTCCTAAACGTTCACAAACTTCATCTAATAACCACATTTTATGATTATGACTAAATTTTATAAAATTATTCATAAATCATCAATTTACTAAATATTTATTAAAATTAAATTTACATATTCTGAGATACTTCAAACTAGCATTAATTAATTTCAAAATTCACATAAAGGCACTTTGAGTTAAATCGAAAATTGAAGATTAAAAGAAAAGTGTTTTTGCATTGTTCATTTTTGATTAATAGTTTTTAAAAATTAATTTTTCATTTTCTTTTATTAAATTATTGTTGTTACTTGGAGAAAAGACTCAAATTTCGAATCCATTCTCCAAGTTACTAAACTACATGGGGGCTAAGGGGACAAACTAACCAAATTCTGAACAATTATTTTTTATTATTATTATTATTATTATTATTATTATTATTATTATTATTATTATTATTATTATTATTATTATTATTATTATTATTATTATTATTATTATTATTATTATTATTATTATTATTATTATTATTATTATTATTATTATTATTATTATTATTATTATTATTATTATTATTATTATTATTATTATTATTATTATTATTATTATTATTATTATTATTATTATTATTATTATTATTATTATTATTATTATTATTATTATTATTATTATTATTATTATTATTATTATTATTATTATTATTATTATATTATTATTATTATTATTATTATTATTATTATTATTATTATTATTATTATTATTATTATTATTATTATTATTATTATTATTATTATTATTATTATTATTATTATTATTATTATTATTATTATTATTATTATTATTATTATTATTATTTATTATTATTATTATTATTATTATTATTATTATTATTATTATTATTATTATTATTATTATTATTATTATTATTATTAGACAAAACACTGCTACAAACTGCGAAATATTTACTTTAAAGTTAAGTGTTTATAAAAGTAATAAATAAATAAATTTAATTAAAATTAATTCCTTTAGTAATGAAATATAATTTATAATATAATCGAGTAAATACTGTTTTTACTCTAATTTGGCTTTTCCGAAAATCTACTGTTTTGAAAAGAGTCACATTCGGTAATTTTACATTTTTACTATTGGAGACTTGGCTTAAATAATTAATATAATAAAATAATGTCTTTGTACATTTAATTTAGTTTGAATTATATGAATTTTAAAGACTTAAATAATAAGGAATTTATTATATAATCACGGAGCAGTTATTTCTGATTGAAAAAAATCATTTTCGTCAGTCGACTATGTGATCTAAGCAAAGAAAGAATTTCCCTTTCAACCAATTATAATATTTATTCTTAAAAATATAAATAAATAATTACATTAATTAATATCAATGTAATTATTTACAATTAATTTTATTTTCTATTTGATTGTACATGGCTTGTTTAACTGCCGAAAAATTTTTTAATACTTTTGAAACGTTTTTGAGATACACCTAAATGCATTTAAATTATATATTAATTTCATCTATTTTTAATATATTGAGAGAAAAACAAACAAATGGCTTCATTACGTCCAGGAAATTACATATATAAATAAACGTACACTTTTGATTTTGTTATAAGTGAAAAGCTAACTGACATTTGATGATAAAATACAAAATAAAAACACTTTAATTAGCCTATGCGTTATCAGCGAATTCAGGGGAAAATTGAAAAAGCTATTTAAAGTTGTATAAGTACAGAGAGTGGCAATTAAGGAATTGAATTTACTAAAAGGAGTTTCAAAGTTTTTGATTGACAAATAAAGCGTTTTGCTTTAGGATTCAGGTTATCTGTTCATAATACATATCCTTCTTTTTGAAACCTTAACAAAATACAGACCATATGGCTACGACCCATTGTTTAATAGGATTGTTAGCGAATATAATGATTAGTCTCAGATAAGACTTGTACAATTTGTACACATTGAACATTTTTCAATTACAGTATTGTCAATAGAGTTATGTCTTATTTCCTCGTGGAATATATATATATATATATATATATGTGTGTGTGTGTGTGTATGTAAATCACAATTTTTAAATCTCAATTTTGACTTACAAATGTTCCTTCATATATGTCAATTGTGTCTGACACTTTTGGATATTTCATTATAAATAGATTTCATTATAAATAAAACAATTATAATGATATTTTATCAACCTCTCTATATAACAACTGAATATGAAATTCGTTGTAAATTCCAACGAAACTTCCAAATTGGAATTTAAATTTTAACATGAACTAAAATATATTTATAAAAATTTTCATTTCAATCAACAAATCAGAAGATTTTTTTAAAATAAGTTCATAAATTAAGCAATATATAATTTTCAATTTATCTGATCAAACAAATTACTCAATCATACAGTAAAAAATATGAAATATTATTTTTAGGTTATGAAAATTTTATTCGTCTCAAATATATAAAAATGTTACCGAGTAAAATTCTGAAAATTTTAGTTTTCTAAAATTATTTTTTAACCATTATTGTTGTATAAATTTAATTTTAAAATATTAGTACAACGCTATTAGCTAAAATTTATTGGCATATTTGTATCACATATTTATTTCATATTCCTCACATAATTCTGGCTGCGTGCCACAAGTAGGTGTTTACGCATCGAGTACTTTTACATAATTTTCTGCTTATAGCAATGATTTGGTAGTGCTGACATATTATGGTAATTTAACTAGTATTAAATTCATTGAAAAAACTTTAAAATTCTTGTTTTTAAAATTAAAATTTTATTCGTTACTTTTCAATAGACAAACAATACATAGGAAATAATCAGTGTCACAAAAATAATTTTAGTCTTTGTAAATTATGAAGTCTCATTTATTTCTGACAATGAAACTTGAAATAATATGAAGAAATTATTAAAAAAATATAATCGATAATTTTTGTAAATTAGAATTCAATTATATTCATTTATTTAAATAAAAATAATTTATGTTATGCAAAATTAATTTTTAACCTTACAAATTTTTTTATTATTTTCACAATCAAGCATCAATTATATTCAATTTTCTTAATTTCATGTCTTTTCAGATTATATAATTAATATTTAGTGTTTTAATATTTAACACAACCATGTAAAATTATTGTAGTAATTATTTAATAAAATATTGATTTATTGTCTGAAAGGAAATTGTAAATGAAAATAATTGTAAATAGATGAGTTAAGATTAAATTTTTTGTTAATGAAGGATAAAGTGAATTTTAATTTAATTATATTTGAGTGTTCTAAATCAGGCTTCAGCAAACATTTTAAGTTGCGCCCCCATTTTCAACATATTTATTTTTGGCGCCCCCGACTTAATAAAAATTCATAACGCCACAATAAAAAGACGTAAATAAAATAAAAATTTTTCAAAAAAACAAAGTGTATTTTTCTATTTCTTGTAAATTGAACAAATTAAATATTATGAAAATAACAGTCCTAATAATTTAGCAAAAAAGAATTAACAAAATCAAATTTTAATTCTTTATATCAATGCCTTATATCAATATCTTTATATAATGCAAACTTTGTTTTTCGATTTCAAAATTTACGTTTAGTACAAAGTAAAAATAATGAAATTGTGTAGTGAGTACGCATGTAGAATACTTAATGAATTTTTAAGTTTTTGGCTTTTAAATATGTGAATTTCAATAATATGCAAATAATAATTTAAGAATTTCTTTGGGTTTTCACATCTGATTTCTATTCATTTTTCAAAGAGTTTTTTAATATTTAACAATGAATCAGTAATGATATCGATGTTTTATTGATATAATTATTGATTCAAAGTGAAATATTAACAAAATATTAATGTCATTGAAAGATAATATTCCTTTTAAAAAATTTTTTAAAATTATTTTTTAATATTTATTAGAATATTTTAGAAATATGAAATAACAATTGAATATGAAATATTTATACAAAATCATTCGATAAATATGATTTTTACAATCCAGCTATTTAATGATTCCATAAATAAAATTTAAATTTTTTTACGTGTTTCTTTAAAAATTTATTATTTTAATTTAATTAAAGATTTTACCATCCTTTTTAATTTGAAAATTAAATCCTTTTCTATTTATTTATCTTCATATATCCTCACATTAAATACTGGCTTTCAAAATTCTATTAAAAGGATGTACTTATGACACTAGTTTAATCTAAGGTTACTACTGTAATGCGATCAGAGTTTGAATGTAAACATAGTACTGAATTTGTTTCCTTTGTTACACAGCTAAACAGACGAACTATGGATGAGATTATGGTTTTGTTTGATGTTTGTAGTTTGTTTGAAATTTAATTACTGGGTGAAATTATTGATTTACGTTTCTTGTTATGGAATGAATACATCTCAAGACATCATTCAACGATTCAATTTTCTTTTCAATAATAAATTGTATCAGTAGTGGGATGTGTACACATTACCCCTCCCCTACCGGTAGAAAATTTCTTTAAGTCCAAAAGTACAAATTTTTCTGAGACAAAGACTATGACTCATTCAATGTCGTCGGATGCGTAATAATAATTTCTCAAGGTCATAGGATGACTCCGTCCTATTTTTAAAGGTTATTCAAAATTTCTCAAGGTCATATTATTTTTAAATATAAAATTACTACTTATATTTATAAGTAGTGTTTTAACTATTAATATTTTTTTTTAAATTTTATTAATATTATTATTATTATTATTAAAAATTTTATTATTATATTTAATAATTTTTATTTTTATTACTATTATTATTATTACTAACTATTATTATATAATAAAAACAAAGTCATTCACAACAAAAACTTTTATTAAAAAGAAATTATTGTTATTATTATTAATATTATTACTAACTATTATTATATAATAAAAACAAAGTCATATGCAACAAAAACATTTTTAAAAAAGAAATTAATATTATTATTATTATTATTATTATTATTATTATTATTATTATTATTATTATTGTTATTGTTACAAGTTTTATTAATATTATTATTATTCTTGATATTGTTACAAGTTTATATTAATAATATTTTTATTAAAAATTATTATTAATTTTACTTTTATTATTACAAGTTTTATTTAATATTATTATTAACATTATTTTATAAACCAAATAATTCCTACAAAACCTATATAAAATATCTAATAAAAATAATAAATTAATATATATACAAAACCTATATAATATTTGCATGCTCACTGCAAACTATTATATTAAAAAATAAATCTAAAAATCTTTAACCAATAAATCTAAAAATATTAATAAAATAGTAAACTAAAACAAATTATTTTCACAATTTTTTATTTTTCAAATATTTACAAAAATTTGTCAATAAATATCAATGTTATACTCAAATATTTTCTCAAATTGTTGATTGCGAACTGGAGTATAGGCTTCAGGCATTATTATATTACCGCCAACATCAAGGACTTCAACCCCTCTGTAATGACCATATGCAAAACTTGAGTTTTTCCCTACCCAAGCTCTCTTATCGTCATGATTATTTAACCCTATTTTGAATTTTTAAAAGTAAACTGCTGGTGATCTCGGGTCCCTATCCTAGTTTGAGGTACGACATAATAGTATTGTTATTATAACAATGTATATAAGATTGGTGTTTAATGTCGGTACCCGGTAATTTTACACCTTTAGCTCGCATTTTTGATTTATTTCCTAGCAGGCTATAACATTTAGGGCGCAAGAAAACCCACTCACTATATGCTAACCCTTTACTCTCATCCTTGAACTTGCCTATAACTGAGTCAAGTTGCCTAGAATATAAAGGATGAGAAGGATCATAATTTGAGGTGTCTAATAGGTCATCTGAAATCATCGCTGGTAATAATATATCTAATTTTAAATTTTTTATTTCTAAAAAGAAACTATCGGTATCACCAGCTACTAAATTTATATCACAGTTATAAATATCACGATATTTTTATATATATCCGTAGTTTGGATAGATCTAAAACTTATTGACCGATATAACATATAAACATATTGAGTCCTTATTAAGTTGAGCGGCACAAAGATCATCAGTAATCTCTATTGTTTTTCTAAATGCCGGTTTTGACGAATATGTAATTAACTTGTAATTTAACATAGTCGCAAATTCATTCTCTTTTTAAGGTTCTCAACGGATTTACCATACAAACTATTGTTACACAATTTAAATAAATCTCTATATAATTCACTAACTGCATTTGCACGCAAGTTAGTGTTTTTATCAATATAATTTTTAAAAATAGGAGCTTGCTTGTATTTAATAGCTTTATGTATATATACAACCTTAGCCCCCAGAGAAAGATAAAGCCTGAAAAGCCTCCAATGAAGAACATAATTCTTCTTAGGATAATGCGTGAGCATTAACTTCTCAACTTTTGAGTTTGGTGGGCACATCTTTTCCGGTCGAATGGGAAAATCATTTAAAAAACCATGTAAATAATCTGGAAGAATTTCAATATCCAAAACATTCGCACATTTACTCAAAACCTCATCCAAACCATCATACACCCAAGTAAAATCAGCGTAAGGAAGACTTTGGCTGAGAGCCCAACCATACAAATTATTTATATCTATATACAATAATTCTGTAACCTTCGAAGCAGCAATGTAATGTTTGTTAACAAATGTTAACCCACCCCGTATTCCACCTTCGTAAAAATTGAACATTTTCATGTCCTGTAAAAGTTCAATGGGTTCCGTTAATGTCATAAGCGCTGAAGTCCATGACATACCCAGAATTCCATAAAACCTTAGAGGTTCAAGACCATTGTAAACAAAAGCCTTGGCACGGAATTGTTGAAAATAGTCTGCAAGGAGGAATACGCCAAGTTTAAGGTAAATTAACATATAATCACGCAAAGTCCTACAGTTTTGCTGCGTCCAGATTATTTGTGCCTTATCGTAATCATCTTCACTTACCCCCTCCCAAATTGGAGGCAACGCATAAGTAGTCTCAAGAACTTCCTCAGAAATAGCAAAATTATACGGAAAGATACCTTTACAGTCAACTATAGAACCTTGAAAGACAGACGAACTCAATGGAAGAGAAGTTAATGTTTTTACAGCCTTAGCTAACAAACAATTAACAAATTGCATACTGTCGATAAAGTGAACAGCCAATTTGTTAATGTGAAAAATTAATGAAATAAATTTTTCTGTAGAGGTCGGTATGATATCTAAATTCCATGAAGAAAAGCAATCGAGACCATATTTAAAATATGGTGAAGGTCATACCCTCTTAAATTATGAAAATCGATAGGTAGTAATCGATAAATCATACAAGCTACATTAAATTTTCTGCAAGCTGCCCCTAAATAATTACCTGTAAAATGGCAATCATCGCTAACCGGAAGTAAAATAGGTTTTTTACATAAATAACAGGTTCGACAAGATTTAAACTGTCGAACCTCATTGAAAGACATAGGCCCTATCAATTTATCACCTTCCGAATCATAGTACGGAATAACAATTTCAGTTACAATTTCCTCAATTTTCTTAAGAAAATCAGGAATGCAATCAAGACCATAAAAGTATGAATACGTTTTTGTGTTGGTGTAATAACTAATTAATAAAAGGCCTGCTGCAATAGGCATATGAATTTGATGATGTTTATTATGAGGAAGTTTTATGACGAAGAAATTTTTAAATTGAAAATTTTAAAAATTAAAAAGTTTAGATTAATTTTTAAAAAAACAAAATAAGAAGACATTTTAATTAAAAATATCTTCGTAGAAAATTTGTTTAAATAAGAAAGATTAAAGCAGTTAAGTTTTGAGTTGGATATTTATTGAAATAAAATTTATGGAAACAAAAACTGATTTTAATGTTTTACAGGATGAACCTCCTAATATTTATCATCACGAGATAAAACCGATTCAAAATCGGCATAAATCACAAAAGGTGGGGTGATATGTTTAGAGTAATTTTGGAATTCTAAATTTTTATTTTCGGGTAATGTAAAAAGTTTGATTTTTGGCGCATAGTGCAACATGTGTATTGAATACATTATCTAATCTAAACCCATTGAGGCAATGTGGACACCAACGGCATCTAATTTGTATATTACAGTCAGGGGTTTGATGGAAATTCATTAACCAGTTGGTCATTGCGGTATAATGATATCTGTCGTTATTTTCAAGCAATAATAAATAAATACGGTTTCCGTCAGTGACTTTGGTTCTATGTATTAAACTTAAATGAGGATAGTGAAAGACATAATTATCTGGGACCTCATCAATTATCACAGTTTGTGTGTACGAAAACACGTTATTGCTAAGTTTAAATTAGAATTTTTCTTTTCAAACTTTGGGAGGTTGCAAAATTTCATGGGACAATCCGTGACCTCATCATATTCTAACTCCTCTAAACGCTCTGTATATTTAGAAACTCTTTGGAGATTTTCACCAATTATATCTTTCTTTAATAAATAAAGAATGGAGTAAAGGAAGCATTTGTCGTCATTATTTTTTATATTTACTATAGCTCCTTTATTTTTCAATGCAGAAGAGGTTTTAATATATTTATGTCCGGACAGACGACTAATGAGATCATATTTAGTTAAAATAAAGTGTATTTCCATAATATTAATAACACACCATCCACTGCCTAAATGGGTGAATTGTTCAATTTTTCGTTAAGTTTATTAACCATTTTCCCTTAAAAAGTTGTCCGAAAATGTCTCCGAATTATTCGAAAAATAATTGTCACGGATCTCACCATCTTTATTAAATTTAATTAATATTGCGAATTGAATTTTAACGCTCCCCATTTTATTTATTTCAAAAATTAATTTATTACTGATTCGCTCAGTTAAAGTTATTTTAATTAGTTGAGCGTTAGATATATCAAAACGTAAAGTTTTGATAGAGCCATTTAAATTTACTGATATGTTCGGCTCATTCTCTAATGAAGAACCTCCGAATTGTATAATATCATTATTTATAATAGGTATAATATCATTATTTACATTATTTATAATATTAGAGTCATCATCATAACTGATTTCGATGACTTCTTTTTTAATCATTTTAGTTGGAATATTAATATTAGTATTTTCAGCAGGCCTTTTATTCGATTTATTTGATTTAGTTTTTGGTTTATTTTAAATTTTATTCAAAATATCTATATTATTTTTATTAATTTTCTTAAAAAGTCTAATTTTATTTGACTTAAAAGAATTTAAATGAATTGCATGTTCCCTATATAATTCTTTATATTTAATGCTCTGGGAACTTTTGCATATGGAGCATATAAAAAAGTCGATGCCATTAAATCTATGGCGGTAATATTTTTTCATGTCTTTATGACATTTTTCACTGTGTGAGATGCAATATCTCGGATAAAAAGTGTCTATTAAAAATTATAAACTATAAATTAAAATAAATAATTCCTATATAAAGTATCTAATAATAAATCTAAAAATGCAAACTATTATATTAAAAATAAATCTTATTAATATTATTTTACAACCCAAATAATTCCTATATATATATATATATAATATTTGCATGCTCACTGCAAATTATTATATTAAAACTTTTATAATTATTATTTTATAAACCAAATAATTCCTATATATATATATTTATATATATGCATGCTCACTGCAAACTATTATATTAAAAAATAAATCTTATTTTATTCGGAATATTACAATATCGTTCAATATTATTGATTGAGAAAATACCACATGTTTTGGGAACACGCTTCTTGTAATTGATTTTACATTGATTATAAAATGGGAATGTATTGTACACAAATGTAAAGTATTGCAAAGCAACTTCCCAATTTCAATGTAAATAAATGGGATTTTGAAAATCAACCATAAATTTACTTGCTTGATTTTCCGGATGGATTAGTGGGCAACTAATGCTCGGTAAAATTGTATAGAAACTCACTTTACTAGGTCTTTTGATGATATCCATGAGGGTTTTTGATATCCACTACTTCGTCTTCTGGGTTCGTCCAAATCTTCTCCATTACAATAAGATGATTTAAATTTTAATTTGACATTAGGTAATGATTGTCCCATAGTTTATTGTAATCCACCTAATAATGATATTGCTAATAGTAACATTGCTCCGATAAAACCGCTTTGTTGTTTATATATGATTTTTCTCATTTGCCTACGATTTTTATTATTTACAAGCGATAACAAAGGCTTACGATGTTTATTCAATAATAGTTTTTTAGATCTACTGATTTTAATTTTACCTCTGACTACTTTTAATAGAATTTTGAGTAAATCATCGACAAAAAAATTTGGAAATGATTGTAAAATAGACATTCTTTTCATACTCGAAGCCTTTAACAATCCATTAAAATATGGGAAACTCCAATGATTTTTTAAAATGTTAACTTTTTGACTCTTTTTAATACTCCTTTTAATAGGGTTTTTCGAAATTAGATTCATTGCGGGAAAATTCTCGGTTATTAGTTTTTTAGATTGTGAATAACTAGTTTTTGGTCGAACTTTTTCAGTTTTTATTTTCATTTTAATACTTTGTCTAAGTTTTCGGACATTTTTAAGCACGATATCGGAAGTTTGTTGAATGGGCTTTGAATAAAGCTCTTCGACAATATTACTAAAGTCGAATTATTTCTTTTTAATAAAAGTTTTTTGTTGTTAATGACATTGTTTTTATTTTATATTAATTATAGTATAATAATAAATAAAATAATAAAACTTTTAATAATAATAATAATAATAATAATATTAATAAAAATTAAAAAAATATTAATAGTTAAAACACTACTTATAAAAATAAGTAGTAATCTTAAATTTAAATTAACATGACCTTGAGAAATTATTATGACTCATCCAATGACCTTTAATGAGTCATGGTCTTTGTTTAAATGACCTTGAATTTTTGATGACTCATTGTCTTTGTTTCAGTGACCTTGAATGAGTCATAGTCTTTGTCTCATAAAAATTTGGACTTTTGGACTTAGAAAAATTTTCTACCGGTAGGGTGAAGGGTAGTGTGCTGGATGTGACATGTGGTGGATGTGACACATCCCACTTTTTGTATCAGTAAATAGATTAAGGTGCTATAAAGTGCTTTACACCAATTTGAGAAACATGTATTGTTTCTATACGTTATACGAATGATATTTTTTAAATTCTCAAAACAAAAGCATTTAGAAGCGTTTTTAGCTTTATCTGAAAAAAACTTTTTATTCAAATGTGAAACGTTGAAAATTTGCGTTTTTGAACTTGTCTATCCAGGTAAAAGATAAACACCATTAGACAGAGATAAAAGATTAAAGGATTTATTTATCATTGATATGGTTTTTATCTTCTACTTTTGCAAATTAAATACATTAATAAATTGGTGGAGTTGTTGATGACAAAGGGGTTTTCAAAATCATTTTTATTATTCATAATAAAATAGATTGAAGATAATGTGATTGAACATATTAAGAACTCAAACTTGTAGAAATTAAAAAAACATAAAATTACGTAAAAATAAATAAAAAGTTTAATAACTTTTTTACTTTTAATATTTTTAAAAATTTGAAACGGAACCTTGTGATTTGAATGATTCTCTATTCAAACATATCGGGTTGGTTTAAATTTAATAAAGATTAGTCCTTTTCTGGATCGAAGGGAAAAACCAGCATAACTTCAAAAACGCATAAAAAACGCATAAAAAATTGACTGTATATATATATTTTTGAAAGAAGTTCATATTAAAAAAATATTAATTTTTTTAATTTAATTAAATTAATGTTTTAATACTAATAAAAATTATGAAATTTTTTTATTAGACCTATAATTTTCCATCCTACTTGATGACTACAGGAAATTTATTGAAATTTGTTGTTATATGTATTTTTTAATAATTACTTGTTTTCCATATTTCCATAATTATTTAATTATTAAGAAAACAGTATTCAAAACTTTTTAATTAAAATATCAACAGCAAAAAAATACAGTTTCTACATTATTAAATTACATAAATCTCATGATTTCACAAACTATGATATATGAGTGAGTTTGTTGACCCGGACGGGATGAAACCGTTTTACACTTCCGTGCAGCACTCGATTAACACTTCTCGACCTTGATCATTGGAAAGGATCTTCTTAGTTCTGTTTGGCAATTCCATTGGACTTTTCACGAATTTTCTCGAGCAATTTGAATTTAGTAAAACACTTGCACCAACAATCGACGCATTGCTGTTGTTGGAGAACTTGGAACAACTTAACAACAGTAAAAAATAGGTTCGGAACTTTTTTCCGGCAATGCAGTATAAAAAGAAATTGATAGAATGGTTTGTCGTCATGAATGTTTCGACAACCGTGTTAATCAGTAAAAATTCAGACATGACTTCTTGATTCTCAAGATAGAATGGATAGTGTTTCTTTACTATATTGTTGACAATTTTGAAAATTGAGATCGGTATGACAGTGAGAACGAAGACCCACGAAACGAGAATCAACATGAAGAGTTGTTGGGAAGATTGGTTGGCCGGTTTATAGTTGCAGCTGGTTTGTCTGGAATGATTTACAAGTGTATTGTGAGAATTTATATTAACAGTAGAACATTGCATTAATAAACGTCTTTTATGTGCTGTCCTTAAAAAGTGTATGATAATTATATTCGCAAATATTATAATCAAACATGGCAAATAGCTGTAAAACAATCCATCAAACCATGACCAAATCATTGTAATAGGAAATTGGAAATCTCGTCGCATATCGCATACTGAATTAGAATACGAGTTATTTTCTGGCGAATCTTCTGACGAATCTAGTAAAACCACCGTAAAAAACAATGGGCAGTTGATTGAGAGGAAAAAAATTGTCACAACTGATACACAAATCACAGCTCTTGTGACTGTGATATGCTGAGGAGCTTTAAAGGGCAAGGATACAACAATCATCCTTTCAACGGTTACAACAACTATCAACCAAACTGCAATTTGAGAAAATGCCATTCCAACAAAAGCAAACAGTTTACAAGTAGCATTCGATGAGTTTTCTATGTTAATTCCAAAAGTATGCTGAAGCCATTTTGGAGTTGTACCAAAGATGAGAACTGTCTGATCAGCTATTGCCAAAGATATGAGATAGACATATGTGGAAATGACTCGAGAATGTCTGTAGAGAACAATCGGTACCATGATGTTTCCGAAAGAGCCTACTATTAACAAAATCGGTGGAAAAATAACGTAAATATATTTCATTTGTCTGTAGGTTGAAAAATTGTTAAACGCTTCCAATTCGTTTTCATCAATATACATTTTCTAAAATAATAATTGAATTTTCTTTAATTATTACTATTATGGATAATATCAAATCCAATTAAGGTTTAAAGAATAAAATAAATTACGCATATTTTTGAAGTATAATTAAATATTATTATAACCATGATGCCACTTTTAATTAAGTCATTGTGTTTTAATGTATTAATTAAAATTCATTGTGTTTAAACTAATTATATTATACTTCTGATTCATTGTTGAAAATACGAATTGTTTTTAAAAAAAAACTTTATTAAATTATTATTGTTTTGTATTTTGTTTATGTGTAAGAATTTTTCATTATTAATTATTATTTTCGGAAATTTCTTTAAATCAATTATTAATTGTTTAAATATTATTGTTCTTTAATAAGCGTTAAATTAAGCTGATTTTATGAATTCTATAAATACTAAAAGTATTTTGCAAAACCTAAGCAAAATTGGAGCAATTTATCTTGATTAATGAGCAGTGTGACACAAATCCAAATACGCAAGCAAACATACCCCTTAAAATAATTTTCTTAATAAAAAAATATAATACTTTGTTTATCTTAGGTGCTTTTTGTTTAATTTTTGATAATTTAATAAGGCATTTTTCTAACTAGAAACCATAAAAATAAATGTTTGATAAAAACAATGAAATTTATGGTCTCTATTATATTTTGGACAGTATTTTTTTTTTGTTTGTATAAAAGTTTCAATAAAAGTTTTGTGGTTTAACGAAATTAAATATTTTTTGTAAAAACAAATTAAAATATTTAAATAAATAAATTTAGGCAATAAAAATTTCGGTTGTCAAACATTTTTAATAAAAACTTGATGAAAGAAAATTTTAAAAATAAACAATAAAATGCACAACAAAGCATGATCTAATTTAGAATAATGGAACTGGACAAATTTTTTTTAATATATTTATTTGAATAGTTAATAGAGCAAAGTAAGATAACATAACTGGAATATTTTAATAAAAAAAAGTATCTTAAAGTTAAATTTTCAAAATAAAAAAGTTATTAAATTTTCACTAAACTGTTAATTATAATTTGATAACCAAAAAAGTTGAGTAATACTTCAAAAATTAAATAATAAATATTTCAATAAAATAAAATAAATAAATAATAAAGATTGAACTTAATGTGAATATAAAATAAACGTTGTTTAAATTACATAATTATTTAAAGGGGCATTTCAAAAAATAGAATAAAATGTCCAGGCGAGTTTTATCAGTTCAACAATCAAGCTCAACTATTTCTTAGTTCACCAAAAATTTATAGTTGACATTGAAACCAGATTTGATTGTGAATTTTTTTTATGTACAGTTATAACTCACGAAAGACAAGATCCAATGTCTTTCGTTAGAAAGAAGTTTACAACAAGAAGAAGCAGGGGCAGACTCCACATTTTAAGATTCAGAGCGTATTCCGAAAATTAATAAAGTTTTCGATATCTGTTGTCATTTTTTACTTACCAAATGCCATTAATATAAGCCGCTTGTATTGATACATTTTTTGATTGATTTATTCTATTTTTTGAATTAAATGTTTTTTATTCTAATTTTTGAATTAACCGAAATAAACATTTTATTTTTGAAATTATTTCATATTTAAAATACAGTGGAATAAGTCAACAGAAAAGTTTTAACAATAAATCTTTTATAAATATACAACTAAATAAATTAAAATGACTAATTATCGGCCTGGAAGGATATAATAATAAAATTAAATCATAATTAAATCAATCAAGTAAAGTAGTTAAAGTAAATAATTAAACTTAGAATTTTAAGATAGGTGAGGTTAAAAAAAGTTTGCTGTGGAAAATTAAGTATAATTTTTTAAATTAAAAAAGTGCCACTTTTATATATAAAACAATAAAGACTAATAATAATTATGTTGGGGTTAGGTGATTTTCAAAAAATATTATAGTAAATAAAAATTTGGAAAAATAAAATAATTAATTAAAAATAATCAAAAAATTAAAATCAATATTTTCCAGAGGAAAAGGGTATGTGCCGATGCCAATTGACGAGACGAGTACTTAAATAATAATATAAAATTAAATTGGGACCCCTTAAAAAGTTATTAAGATAATACAAATTAATTAATTAAAATTACTAAAACAAATAAATTAAATTAGGGAGAAATTCTCCGATTTTGATCAATTTAATTACGAAGAGAATGAATTAATCCCTAATGTGATTTGTTTCGCAGTCTTCTCCTGGGGAACGGCCTAATCGCGCAAAAAGATGAAAGTAAATTGTTTAACTAGTTCCCCGGGAGTTCAACTCAAATTTTCGTAAATCAAATTTGTTGATGATCAGAGATTCCCTATATAAGTTAGTCTCAGATTAACAACAGAGACACAAATAATTTCGAAAAATTGTGAGTAACAGAAAAGTTAAAAAGATTCGTGAGATCGAAAAAGAACTAGTCAGACTTGTCAGGGATATTTTAATAGTTAATTGAAATGGCGGCTTCCCGTGGGGATTCCTGCCAATATTGTAAAAGTAACATTTGAATCGTTCTAAAATTGTTGATATTGAATAAAGGTTTTCCTGTGATGAGTTATTCCAGTATCATTTAAAGCACACGTGGAGTCAGAGAAAACAATTCCTTCCGAACAAAATAAAATTGTAACTCAACAATACTAATAATAATAATAATAATAATAATAACAATAATAATAATAATAATAATAATAATAATAATAATAATAATAATAATAATAATAATAATAATAATAATAATAATAATAATAATAATAATAATAATAATAATAACAGATTCCAAACATTCAAGCTCCAGTTGGTAAGTTTAAAAGATGATTAATATATGTGATTTATTTTGTTGTCATTAATCATAGTAAAAGGCATTCAACAAACTAGCTTATTAACGAAAGTGAGTAATGATATTGGGTAAAATGAATTTGCCAATCAAAATTCAATAAAATTATAAAACTCTGGCTACCATTCAAATTAAATGATTTCCTAAGTGACACTCTTTTTTCCTAATTTTTCAAGAACCCAGAGGTGAATAATATTTTAAAAACAAAAATTATTTTAAAAAATGATAAAAATTAACCAAAGATCAGTTTATTTAAAAACATTAAGCGTCGCCTCCGAATTAACTTTTAAAAAAGGTCTCACCACAGATTTCTATTTTCTGATAAGTTTGGCTGTATAACAAAAATTGACAAAAAAGGAAATTCATCAAATTAAATAAATGCTTTTACAAAATATAATTCAGGGAGAAAAAACTTTATTGCACTAAAAATAAAAATCTTTTTGACAATGTCAATGAAGCTCTTATAATATAATTATAATGAAGGAAAAAATAATTAATAATAATAGCAGAAACATAACTGTTTCAACGAAAACATAATTTCAAAAAAATATTTTTACCAAGATTGATCAACAGACATAAATATTGTTTTTCAATTTAATTATAAAAACTATCTCTTTGGAAATCGAATAGTAATAAACCCCTTTTGAGGTATCCATTTACATCATTTTACATTAAAGCAGTGTTTATAACTATAAGAACTAAATAACTAAAGTAATTAATTGCTTGATCTGTGTATATATGCGTATGTCTCATATTTGATAATCCTAATTACATAACCGTCTCTTATATCCTACATATGATTACTTGTGATTATGCCGTCATGAAATAGAATTAATAACTTCTATAATTTCTAACAATAAAAATTGAAGGTCTAAACTTATAAAAAGTCTCTTTTTACGTGTATTATAAATAAAAAAATAATGAAAAACTTGGTTATGCTAATATTAACTCGTATAATATTCCAGGAACTTCAATTAAAATTGTAACAACATTCTAAAAATATTATTTAATATTACTTCAAACAAGTTAATCATTTTATATTTTTGTTTCCATAATTTATCAAATAAAAATAATAAAACTTGTATTTAATTTGAAAATTTAATTTCCATTGAATATAATATTTCTTTTGTAATTTTGATAATTTAAATCTGATATTAACATTTTAATAATAACATCAAAAGATTTTCTTTGTATATTTGTAAATTATTTCTTAATCTCATAATTATAAATAAATACATAAAATAAATGTGAAATCATACACGCTACAAATCTCAATTTAGATTCTTGAAAAATTTTCAAATTTAAAATAATGAAAAATAATTTCATTCTCGATGATTAAATGTGAGTTTTATATTCTTTGATCAAAAAGTTCAAAACTTAAATTTTCAGGGTTTCCATTATAACAGATTTTTTGCGGATCATGTAAAAAGAACGCTTTTCTTTTATTGTACGAGGAAATCCGTTTTGTTTGAATTTTTGCTTTCTATAAGGAAATAAAAATAGATCGCAATAAGAGCAAATATAAAATAAAATCTTTTAGAGTTTACATAAAAAATAGTTAAATTACTTATTAACAACTAATAAATATATATATATAATTTTAAAAGGATGATTATTGCACTATTGTATAAGTTTACTATCATAAATTCTGGTGACCTTTGTAATTATTAGAATTATAACAATTTATATTTTATTATATTATATTATGTATAAACAAAGAATTATTTTCAGTATATATTCATATTTATAACTATTACATAATACAAATTATTAAACATATTATAAGTATTATTTTTACAGGCAGTAATTATGGACAAATAAAATACCAAAAATATATTTTTTCTGAAATATCATATGAATAATAATATAAAGGGTGAAGTAAAAATTATATAAATTTCTCACTGAAATTAAAATAATTTAAGCTTATTAATTGCTTTATTCTTTATTTATCTGTTGTCAATTTAGTTTTTCTATCACTTTTATATATATTTGGTAAATCATATAAAAGATTTGTAGAAAATGTAAACAAAATTGATTGAGTTCTGTACAGATGAAACTTTTTTTTTGATATTTAAAATCTTAATTATTAATATTTAATTATTATTAATCTATTAATTAATTATTCACAAAAGATATATAGATATGAAAATAACTAAAAAGGTCTCTAAAATTCACATTATAATATTACTGATATAAATAAAGTGATTCTGCAATAATAACACTGCAATCACAGATTTAATTTGAAAAAACGTTTATTAAAATGATAAAAATTTAATTACATTAAGTTTTAGGAGTTCCATAAAAATAATTAAAACTGTTTATAATATCTTAAATAAAATTCCACTTATTTCCAGTTGTTTTATGAATAAATAATAATTTTTAGGCAATAAATAAATCAATTTGTTTTAAAATCTTTAGGAACATGCATTTTAAACAAAACGAAAAATAAAAAATTACTGATAAAATATAAAACTGAATATAAGTTTTAATGTATATTTTCATTTTCTATTCATATACTATTTTAAAATTATTTTTCTTTCATAATGTAATTTATTTTCCGAATACTGAATAGACAAAATATTAAATAAAATAATATAAAAAACTAACGTCAATTTAGAATGAGAATAAATTGAAAATAAATTTAGAAAATTATTTTATTTTTTAACATTACTGACTACGTAATTCGATTGGGTGGTTTCTTACTAATAACATATCAAATCCCAATTAAGGAAAGTCATATAGGAAACTACCAATCGAATTAGGAAATATGAATTATTTGACTTTTTTTATTTTCCAAATTATTGATATCTAATCATTAAAAGAATAAAATAGTATTAAAAATATGGAAATTATAAATAAACTATTTTAAAAAATATTTAAAAAATATTGAAATATATATATATATATATATATATATATATATAATTTATTTATTTGTAATATAAATTTAGTTTTTGTTATTTTGAAATAAACAATTTGGGTAGACGATCTATAGCAATACAGAAGGTTAATTTTCTAGGTTGACATCAAAATTAATTTCTTTGAATTAATTTTTATAAAATTTTTAAACAATATATTAAAAATGAATAATGAAAAAAACATATTACATTAACATAATTATGTTTACGAAATGAGACAAATTTTGAAAACATTCTTTTAAAGAAGAATGCGTAAATAAAAATTAAAAAATATTTATATAGATCCAGACAAAAATTTTTAAATATTTTAGAATTCAATTTGAAGTTCAAAAAACATTAAAACAAATATTTAATTGTTTTAATAAATTTTGGATTTTCGACATTATAATAATAATAATAATAATAATAATAATAATAATAATAATAATAATAATAATAATAATAATAATAATAATAATAATAATAATAATAATAATAATAATAATAATAATAATAATAATAATAATAATAATAATAATATTAAAATTAATTATAATATTATTAGAAAACATATATATATATATATATATATATATATATATGGTATTCAAAAAGTTTCGAGTTATTCTATATAATTAGCATGAAAGTTCTGTTCTGTACACCTGGAAATCTTGCACAGCTGCCATAAAGATGTTACATATAATTGGATATTATGTTGTTACTAACCTGATAAATTTTAGGTAACCGATAAATTTTTTAATGTTTTAATTGTTAATTTATTGGAGGTAAAATTGAATTTCTGCGAAGTTAATATTTACACAAAACTGTTTTATTTTACTATGATTTTTTGATCGGCTTTTTTAAAATTTAAGAAATTTAACGATTAGTTTTACTGGTTCCATTTAACTTCATCAACAGTTTTTCAAATAATTGTTTTTAATCATATTTTGTTTTAATATTTCTATTTTCACCAAATGTTTTTAAAGGAGGATGACAGGGAGTGGATTGCCCTTTTAAACCAAAACAGTGACCACGTAAGATAAACTCACAAAGTTTTACTTTTAATATATTTATAATTTGATACAAAACAATTACACTTTAAGTTCTTTCAGTTGAGGATAAAAAAGTGACTTTGTTAAATAAAATCTTTTCATATTTTAAATTTTATAAATTTTATAATTTATATTATAAAAGGTTGAAATTTAATTTTTGTTAGTGTAAAATATATAATTATACTTTCAAATGGAAATTAAACCAGTTCAGATACATCTGATTTTAATCATGAAATATTATTTTAAGCTTTAAATGAAAATATTTCATATTGAAAATCATCAGTCTATTAACATAGAATTTCGAAAATTTTATAGTTTGATGAAATTAAGATTAATTAAATGTTTGAATGTTCTTTTTACTATGTGCTGTGTTTGTATGTTTCATTTATTTGTTCTGACACTCTGTCACAGAAATGCGACATTGAAATCAATTTATCAAAACATTTGTAAAATAATGAAATTTTTGTTACACACCAATGGATGATGGCATTTAATAAGGGCTTTTCAATTGAACTTATGATAATTTAATAATGACTAATATTTTAGGTTAATTTTAATGTAATTTAGTTTAAAGGATAACGCCAATAAAAAACTTTTCGTACGATATATTTCGATAGCATAACTATCATCTTCAGGTACTCAAAACCAACTAAAAATATTATGAATTAACATTTAATTTAAACATTATTTTTTATTAATTTAATTTTGTAATAAATAAATATTTATAAAATATATTCAAATAACTTTTAATAAATTTAAAATTTCATTTATATTATAATTTTTTAAAAAAATAATGTAATTTTAAATTTCAATTATTTTAATAATATTTGCACATTAATGTGCAAATTGCTGTGACTACGAATGTTTTGAATGTTTTTAAATAGTTTACGTATGTTAAATCATGTTTATGTATTGTTTTTAAAAAAAAATTTTTTTAATATTATTAAAAAAATTGAAATTTTAAATTTATTAAAAGTAATTTGAATATATTTTATAAATATTTATTTATTACAAAATTAAATTAATAAAAAATAATTTGTTTAAATTAAATGTTAATTCATAATATTTTTAGTTGGTTTTGAATACCTGAAGATGATAGTTATGTTATCGAAATATATCGTACGAAAATTTTTTTATTGGCGTTATCTTTTAATTAAATCGTTGCCAAATTTATTTAATTATTTAATTTAGTTTAATAATTTTATAATAAATTTTCATTTTTATAAGTAAATTTAAATAATTTTTAGATATTTTGTGGGATTTATTAACAATAAATGTTAGTCCATTATATATATATTTGCATGTGTGCTTAAATCTTTACATATCTCCTAAAATAAAATATATTTTCAAAAAAACGAAATATATTATTTTTTAAATAAAACAAGTGAATATATTGATTTTGATTCGATAAAATATATAATTTCATACAAATGTTTAAAATATATATAATTAATCATCTCCGAAAATAGCACCCTTAGCAAATATATGGCTTCAAGTTATTTCATATGTAAACATAAAAGTATTTCGGATTTAATTCATTTAACTAAATAATTATTATAATAAGATAATAAAAATACAGTGACATATCTATTTTCTTTTATTATTTTTATGTATATTATATTGTAATATTCTATGCCAAATATAGTGATAAAGAGGAAGTATTTGATGCAATTCTAATTCCGATGCCAACGACTAATTACACACAGTTCATTTACGGGTCAGAATATACAAAAAGCGGGCCTTAATTATGAGTCTGACGATGAGACTTTCTCCCTCGATATAAGGAGGTACACAAATAAAGTAAGCAATAAATAAATTTTACTTATTTATTAAAATAAATAATTCTTTGCAAAAATCCGGATATTTTAGCAGCTTATAGTACATTGAAATTTCTAATTTCTTTTATTTGAAAAAAAATATTTTTAATTAAACTGATATATTTTCTTTTGTTTTATTTTATTTTACAATGATATTTTCATTAAATATTTTTTATTAAACCTTTTTCTATTTTAAGATAATTTTCATTCAAAATAAACAAATATTAGTTATTAATTTAATAAACATTCTGTATTTTTACAATTATTTTTTCCAATATCTACTGAATTTGTTAATTATTTTTTCTCATGATAAAATCAGATCTCACGCTTTTAGTCACAAAATTATATGTAAATTTAAACGTTAATTTGACTTAAATATATTACAATTAAAAATTAATTTGAAAACCCATTTTAACCAATTTTATTTTTTTGAAAAATTTGAAAAATTTATTAAGATTATAACAAAAAAATTTTATTTTCAACAAAATATTTTAAATATCTTAAGGAAATGAATTTATTTCATATTCTTCTAAATAGTTTCTATAGCTACCAGTACCCTATTGTTAATAAATTATTTCCTCAATATTTACAAAGTTAAAGAATATCTATTATTGAAAATAACGCTGTCGTTGAAAGATAAACAAAACATTTTGAACAGAATGATAGAAGTATCATTTGCTAATTTTTATGATATTATAATCCAGTTTTATACAGTTTTCTATTTTTTAATTAATTATTTTTTAAACTAACTACATTCGTTAAGATAACATATATTAATACAGTAAAACACAAAGAGAGTTTAATAAGTAACCCTTAATTATTTCAATTGATGATATAATTTCCTGGTTACAAATATTATCTTTAGAAACCGAAATGCACTATAAAGCAAAGGAAATGAGAGATTCAAGAAGCAAAACAATTTTCAATGATTCAGTAACTGGATCGTGAATATCTGTTCTCCTTTCTAAACCTAGAACTGCACCCATTAATCAAGCAATCAAGCTGACTAAAATGAACTGAATAACCAAGCATAGATTTTTAAAGTAATTTTTCTACATTTCTACAACGTTATATATAATCTTTTTTTGATATGCTTCTCCACGGCAGTTCTGATATCCCATAGTAAGTTTTTCGTTCTAATGCTTTGTTGGTCAGTTTAACTTTTTCATTTTTGGACATAAAAAGATTGAAATCTTTGAAAGGCTTTCCGATTTTTGATTTCTGATGTTTCTAGGATTTCGTGAGTTGATTGGATCAAATAATATTTTAATAAATAAATAAAGTTTGATAAGACCGTTTAATGGCTCACCACAATTACAATTATCGAAATTACAATAAAACAATAAGTATTTCTATTTAATAATTTTTTGTTTAAATCATTAGGTAATGTTCAATTACTTAATTCACACATTAAAAGAATAAAAAGAAAAGGCGGAATTGAAGGCAAACAATTTCTTGAAATAAAAATAATAACTGCAGGCTTTAACTACATTATTAGAAATATATATATTTTTACGTGTTTGCCATTATAATTTAGTCACAAATCTTTCATAATTGGATTAGATTAAATTTCACTATTAATTATAATAAGTTGTTTTTATATTTTAATCAGTATTTATAGAACTAGCATATTAAAATGTATGATATATCTATTGTAAAATATCCATTATGCATTTGGTCCTATACATATATTTCAAACTTAAAATGAATTCCAAATCATCTATTCAAACAAAATAAGAACATTTTACTTAAATTACGCTATTTTATAGATGTCAACGTTTTGTCACAGTTGATTTAAAAATTTTTGCTGAGATTTATAAATTTTGCAAAAATAATGCAACAAATTATTTTAATATTATTGCTATTATTATTAAGAAAATATACTGTATGGGGATATAATAATTATTGATATTTATATATTAAATAAACATCAATTTACGTATCCCATTGGATACCCTACGATAAAGTTGTATAATTGCCGCAAAATCCGACCTAAATTCCTAAAATTTCCTTTAGACTGAAGTATTTAGAATTCGAGCCAAAAAATATATATTATTTAAACAACATTACAAATTTTTGAAAAAATACTGTTTTCATATTTCGAGCAATTCATAATAATTTATTCATCCACCACATTATACAATCCTACATTGATAATTATAAATATAAAAATTAAATAAAATCTTTACATTATGTCTCTCACAACTTATTTAGCAGACAAAAAACTGATGATTTTATATATATTTGAGTGCCTTGTTTTAGTGGAACTGAATTTATAAGTTAGAATAGTAGTCACTAAGTTCCAATACATTTTGAATAGAATATTTCTTTAAAGCTTACATACACCGAGTACAATCTAGAAAAGAGATTGATTATGTATATTTGGACAGCTTCAAATGTTGTTGTTGAGAATACATAAGCAAGAAGCCTATCAATATACCCTCACCAAGCGTTTGATATTATTACAAAAAGTGAAATCAAAAAGAATCGGAAAAGAAAACAATAACGTCTTTACTTACCACATTGAATCCAATTAAAAAGCATCTTCATTGAAATCTTTAAAACATAAAGAAGATACTATAAGACAAATGGATTTAGTGAAATGTCATTCCAAAGTGGATTTGATGTTTTGGAAATTGAACTTAAGAAAGATGGATAGAAAAATCTAAACATTTTTGAACGCTTTGGTAATTAATTTGTTTAGTTTATAAATAAAAGTTTAAAATTAATTAAAATCCTTCAAATCGAAATATATCATAAATTTCTAAAGAGCTAAAAACTTTATAAATTTTGTATAAAAGTAATAGAGCTTGAATAATAATCTCATATCTTTATGAAATCAAACTTCAAAACTTAAGATTTCTCTTTTTACAACAGCCATTTTCTGAAATATCTGATATCAGACTGTTACTAAATTTCAACTTCATAAATTTCACAAAACCTATGATTCATATAGTTTGTCTACACACCAATCTCTATTTTAGATGAGTTTATTCCATGCAAACCGGTGTAGAATGATTCCGGGTATAGTGTTAGATTTAGAACTGTTGTATTTGTTGTTGCTTACTGATGAAAACTTATTTAGTATAAAATATAGTGAGTGTTGTCTCGGATTTAATATTGTTAGTGCTATCTTTAACTTTATTGAGGTATGCCAATTTTATGTTTTTGTCTATTGTATTCATCTAAATCACAATCTCGTTCTATTATGATCTCTACAACCTATAAAATTGTTAGTACATTTCAACTTTTCCCCAAGTTGCTAATGATAATTAATTTTAACCATCAGTTTTTATATCTGATTCGAAATAATTTCCGCCCATTCAACAATCTAAACTGAGACTTTCTTTGCGTTTTAAGTTACCCTACCCACCCATCTTGTACTAAATGAGCTAGAAATCTAGAGGTATCCTACATTCTAGACTTACACTCAACCTCGAAATTAGTGCTCAAAACTGTCAGGTGAATGATAAGTTACTATCTGAGACTTGTTCAGACCAAAGTCAGAACCGTTCAATTTTCCGACCTCCATTGATGGAATTAATTAAACAGAACTGTCTCTTACAATGTGGTAAATCAAATAACGCATAAATCGTGGAAGTTTATTAAATAACAATAAATACTCAGGAGTATAGTTTTTAACAATTTGTGTAAAAGGTAAATAAGGTTTAAGGTTTTTGTTATACCAAACTCCCGATATATTTAATGCTGCGTTGCTTCTCCCACCAATCACATATCATCCACCCGCGCATTACGGGTGCGTTTTATCCAATTATTTTCATTTGTTAATTATTCTATTATTTAATATTTTCAATCACTTTTGGTGTTTTGCTTCATTTTAAGTATTTTGCTTGCGGTGATTGTTATATTACTGAAGAGTTTCACATGATTATTAAATGGTGATGGGTTCAGGTCCAACGATGATATGCTATATTAGATATAAAATATTACTGAATATACCTATAGTTGAATCTTAATCTAATAGATTGAGCAATTTAACTTAGCTCAGATGGGAAGCACTTGAAATCTTCATTGATAAGTTTTTCAAATCTTGAAATTTTTCCACTAGACCAAACAACAAACGTAATCTAAGGTTGCTACCGAAATCCGATTTTAATTGCTGAGTCTAAGCTTGTTTGAAAACTCTAGAAAATTATATTAAATTACAGAGAAAACAAACGATATTAATTTAAAATATTTACAATTTTAAATAATATCCGCCAAAATCACAGAATTATTTAAAAATTACAAATTACAATACTTAAACTAAATTAATACAAAATCTGAAACTCTTTACAAAGCCAAAAAAACAATTATAATACTTTTTTTCCAAATAAATAAATTTAATGATCTACATAAATTGACATTCCTGCTTTCGCACATCTTATTTTCAAATTCTTAATGTTTTGTTTAAATTGTTCTGAAATTATTTTAATTTTGCAACCGTGATTTTGAAAGCTCAATAGTAGTTCCCTTAATTTTGATGTAACATTTTTGCAAGGCTAGAAAAATTATTTAAATGTTCTATAATTTTGGCCCTCCGCAAACTTTGAACAACAACCTGTAGATCGTACAAGTATTGCAAATATCCATTAGAAATTCAGAAGTAACTGGTTAATTTATTTTTTTAAAAAAATAAATAAAAAGTGCGAAAATTCATATTAAGTAATTTCATTTTATTTTTTCATTTTTTTTGTTAAATTTTTAGTCAGTTCAATTCAAAATATTATAAATAATAAATAATCTCTTCGTGCTAACACTGAAAAGTAGTCATAATATTTGCATTTTTTGCCAATTTGATGGATTTTTGTTAAATTTAAATAGAATTATAATAATACTTTAAACACGCAAATTAATTCTAAAATTAGAATATTATTTTCAATTTTTGTATGGTAGTTTATATTGTTTTTTATTTTATAATAAGAATAAAATGAAATTTTCAATTAAAAGCTTAATTAATATTTTATAAATTTAAATTTCAAAAGGCAACAAGTTTGACATTGATATTATTTGGGCTACTCAATAATTCTACAAATAGAAATAATAATATACTTTTTAGTGTTTTTTACTATTTAGGAATTTTTTATTTTTTTATTATATTTTAATTTTGATAATTTTTAAGGAGTTTATTAAACTATTAATTGTATAATTCTACTTTGTGCCATTAATACTATTCAAAAATCTGTTAACTTTTTAATCATTTACATATTTCTATAAATTTATTTAAAATACGTTTGTGGACTTAACATTTTCTTGATAGAATTACAGTAGGCATTAGTAAATTTTTTGTTAAAAATATTTAAATTAATTGTTTTATCTATTCCATATAAAAATATATAATAATAAAACAAAGAGATAATAATAATAATAATAATAATAATAATAATAATAATAATAATAATAATAATATCAACAATAATAATAAAAATAACAATAATAATACCAAACTTAAATATAATTAACTAGCATTATTAAAAGTGATAATAATTTAACAAAGTATTATAATTTTAAATTATAATTTCTTAATAGAATTATATGAAAATAATTACAGCCTGGTATCTCAGGATATATTTATTTAAGGTTTTGAGAATTTTCGCAAAATTTCAGTCGTGAAGACTGTTATGTAGTACGTTGTCAATAGCTGTGCCATATGGCTTCTGATATTTTCTCAAACAATTTTCTGTTTGAAAGAGGACAGTTGCTCAAATTCTTTTATTTGCATTGTTTTCGGTTTCAAAATCAAAAATTTTATAGCTTTTTATTATTTACAACAACGAAGTTTATATTACAAATTTTATTATTATTATTATTATTATTATTATTTATTATTATTATTATTATTATTATTATTATTATTATTATTATTATTATTATTATTATTATTATTAATAATAATAATAATAATAATAATAATAATAATAATAATACATAAAAAATTAAATAACCATGACAATAATTTTATTAAAAGACTAGAGTTTAATAATATCTTTCGACAGATTCACTTTCATCATCAGGTAAATAACCAATCAAAATAATTTAGGTTTAATTTATATATTTTGGACAAATAATTACTTTATAAATAAGTTAATATATTTCTTGTTTTAAAATTTTATATTAACTTTAAAAAAATTCTCAAAAAACTATTAAAAATTTTATATTTAAATCTTTTTATTTTAAATAAAATGTATATCATAAAAATAATTTTTAAATTTATTAGAACAGACTACATCAATTTATCACATGTTTGCAAAGTCAAATTATTTAAAAACATTCAAAACATTTATTGTCTTAGTATTTTGCATATTAATCTTTTGATTCAATAACCTTATCAACACTTCTTAATAATTATTAACACTTTTTAATAACATTTTAAAATCAGGAACGCCTACTTTATTCATACAGCTCCTATTGCACTCACTAATATTCAAATTTTCAATCGACAATGCTCAAGAACTCGAGTACAGAGATGACGGGAAGTCGCTCCACTGTATGTGGCTATTCACCCTTACATGTAAATTGTGTTAATGAACATGTTAAGTAACTTACACGAATTAAAAACTATCTTATAATCTAAATTTTCCAACCGCTTATAATTTATACAAACTTCCGAATACGGTGTATTATTTTGATGAGGCTTTTTATCGGTTTTATTATGTCAGTAAATCTGTCGAAATATATCGTAAAACGAGAGTTTGAATCGGGCTTTCTAATAATAATAATAAAAATAATAATAATAATCATAATAATAATAATTATTATTATTATTATGATTATTATTATTAATATAAATTTTTTATAATAAAATTTTTATAGATATATTATATATAAATTAATAATCATTTTCAAGAAGTTATTAGATAAAAGAATGTAATTAGCAAGAATGATTTTTCGAATATTTGATTTATTAAAACAACAAAATATAGCTTTTCTAGTAAATGAAAAATAAATAAAAACAAATTTCAATAAATCAATATTTTATTTGAATGGGAAATATATAAGAATGTAACGAAATAGACATTTTTTTAGAATTATTGTTTTAATCGCATTAATTAATTTACCGATGAAACTTTATATAGTTCGTTACGAATTTTTATTTAATGACTAATTTAATTTTAGAAATAATTATTAACCTTTCCTCATAAATAAAATGTAAGAAAGGTCCTTGATTGTGGATTTAACTTTTATTAAATGACAGTTTTTGATTATGAAAAAATACTTTATTGGAAACACAATAAATTATTAAACTATCAAATTGATAATAGTGAATAAAACAAATATATTAAATATCAGTGACTTTTATTTTGTTTATATAGTCAGTTTTTTGTCAAGTCTTGATGGTAATTTTAAATTTTATAAGTATTTTTGATATCATTTGTACAGCAGATTGTTCTGTTTTTATACAGTTTGTTACAAAAGCAACCGACTGGTATACCATAAAGTAAAATATGATGTACTTTACTTCATTCACATAAAGGAACTTTATCAACTATTTTACTTTATTTGCTAAATATTTCATGATAATTCTTTTCAAAGAAATCCAAATGGTTTTACAATGCATTTTAATACAATTATATATTTTAAACAAATTTTGACAATAAATTTTTAAAATATATAAGGTATTTTTTAATATTCCAATTTCTGCTTTTCAAGATTTTTTGTATGATGCAGAAAAGTTTCTTTTCCCGAGAGATTGGTCAATAGAAAATTCTCGTATCATTCAAGCATCCCATGTCGCACAGATAATTCCAAAGTCTCGTCATTGGATTTACCAAACAATTAGTTAATGGAATACTGTGAATAAATCTTCTCTTAACTCTCTCAATACGTTTTCAGGATCTCAAAGACTCATTATATGATATATTTCATTATAAATATTTCTCGTTTGCTATGATTTAAAATTTGGTGAAACGGAATATGTTACATCACGTCTCAGAAATTAGATTCAAAAATAATTTTGTTAGTTTTATTTTTGATTTTGAAATAAATATTTTAGATATTTATTATTGCATTTTTGATAATACAGTTAATTCTGCTATTGTTGTTTTAATGAGACTCTTGTTTTTTCATAATAAGTGCGAATAAAGTAATAACACCTATTCAGTTAAGAAATAATAAATGTACTATATACTTATTTTGTTGTTAAAAATCTTTTTTTCAAACCCTACCCCAAAATAGCTTGACCACCCGCAGATTAATTCCCAGCTACGACACAGGATATATCAACAATTCCTGAGATTTCTTTCATATTTTTCTTTTTTCTTTTATTTAATTCAAAATGTTAATTATAAAATATTAAATATTAATTTATACTGATTATAATTTTAATTAATTTACTAAGACTTTTCATTTGAAATATTCGACTTTTCTATTTGCACTTGCCAAATTTGAAATATGAAAAAAATAAAGATTATAAACAGTTTAATTAAAACAAATTTTCTTTATATTTGTTTCAATTTCTAAACTTATTATAAATGTGAAACGAATTAAAAAAACATTAAAAAATTTTTTATTTTTTATTTCAAATATTTTATGTGCTATTTCTAATAAAATTTATTGATAAAGATTGTTAGTTAAAAAAAATATTTTTGATTTTGTATATGTTATATGATTTAACAAATAATAACCAAAACTATTTAGTAACAAAGGTTTTATTTAAAAACTAAAATATTAAAATCACTATTTCAAATAATTTAAATTAACCGGGTACCCAACACTATTACTGTAGCCAAGTTTCTGAACGTGATAAGGCAATATTTTATCTATCAGCACGAAGTGAAAAAAATAAGCTTTTTCGCTATTAATTACATCACTAATTATATTACAATCTTTATAAAAATAATTTTACACACAGATAATAAATGAATTTTTATCACTTAATTAAATAAATTTTAATATTGAAAAATTTGAACAATCAATGTGTTGTATAAAACAGGATGTGCTATAGAGAATGAATATTTGCTTACTAATTGAACAAGTAAATTTGGTGCATTCTCCACTTGCCACCCGATTGGATAAAATTCAATCATTGTTGACAAAATTTAATTACACTAATAATAATAATAATAATAATAATAATAATAATAATAATAATAATAATAATAATAATAATAATAATAATAATAATAATAATAAAAATGTTAATAATAAAAATAATATTAAAATTTAAATAAAAATTTAAAATGGAGACTTCATTTAAATACAACTTCAAAATGGCGATTTCACAATGTGACCTTAATTTAATTCGTAATTAAGGTAGAGAATTCATGATATGGTAAGTATTTAATTGCTTAGTAATCATTTGTACTATCTGAAATCTAGTAATTATGTCATAATGTAAATGATTACACCACCCTTAGTCGACCCAGGATTGTGTAATACATACAGGGACCTATTTGAGCTAGTCGGACATCGTATACTACCAAATTTTAAAAAAAGTATTGGATTAACCCAGTGGTTCTCACCCTTTTTCAGATACCGACACCCTAACGGAAAATTTGAAAAATTGACGGCACCCTACCCTTTTTATAATAATATTTCAGCTATAAAAATAACAACAAGTTTTGTAAGTTCAATATTTAATAAACTAAATTTTTTATAAAATATATTAATGTGAAATTTGAACTTGATACCTTTTGCATATCACCTTATTATTAAGTCGCGTATTTGACAAACATACTCTTAACTCATTCTCGATTGAGTTCAGTTTTTGCCTTTTCTTGTTCATAATATTTACCAAAAATAATTGATATATGTACCGCTAATTTAAGTAATTTAAAATCAACCATTATATGAAATTAATAAATGTCAATAAAAAAATTATCAGAGCTCGCGGTACACTTTTCATTTCCCTACGGCACTCTATGGAGCTGCAGCACCCCGGTTGAGAAACACTGAATTAACCTAACAAGTCGCTTACTAAATATTCAATAAGTAGTAGTGAGGAGTATCTAAAAGTGATCACGATGGTATAGATGCCTGGGGCTTTTTTTACCTGATGCACTAAATACTAAGTCAAAGAATGTATAAGATATAATAAAAGAACTTCTGTAACGCGAAATCTTTTTTGCCTATTTTAGTCACCAAATTAGATTCGATGATATTCAATTTTTCCGTCATCAAAATTTATTTAAATCCAAGGTTGTAAAATAATAATAATCGTTTTAATTATTATTGTTTTCCTGAGACAATTTCTAATAATTCGATATCAACAATAAAAATTTCAAAAATCATCATTTTTAAAAAATCTATATGAAATAATTTTAAATTTTAAACATTGTTTTTTTGAAATTTAAAATACTTTCAGATAAGTTTAAAATATTATAATATTAAATTTAAAAGTTATTTCGACTTAAAATATTATGTTTTTTTATTAATTTTTCCTCATAATAGTAATAATAAATTACAATATACCAATTATATGTCACAATATGCATTAACCATATATTGTGTGATCATAGACAATGAATCGGTTCATTGACTCTATGATTTAACATTACATCTGCATAGACCAATGATTTACTAGAAGCTTCCTTTAGGTGATTACATAATTAGTTTTCAATCACATATCAACATTTATTATTAGCCTTATACAACAACAACAACAACAACAACAAAAACAACAATAATAAAAATAATAATATTAATAATAATAATAATAATAATAATAATAATAATAATAATAATAATATTTTGAAAAAGAAAGAAGTTGAGTTATAAAACCTTTGAAAAATAACAGTTGCCTTTAGATATTTAAATGTAAATATTTACTTGAAATATTTATTTTATCATTTGAACTTACATAAACTAGTGATGCGTGTCCAAATTATTCTGCCAAATTGACATCCGAAAATTATCAGAATAGCGGTCAATCAGTGTATCACATGGAATTCATTTTATTTCATTTATATAATTGTTCATTTTAAACTTTTTTTAAATTTAACAAATTAATTAATAACTTCAAAGAATTCCAAAACATTTACATGTTTTTTTCTTCATAGACACTGATTAATTCTCTATAAAATGTTGATGTTATTTTTATTAAAAAGGCTATTATTAAGTTTCTGGAGTTGAATGGGATAAAAATAATTATTCTCCTAATAAAATAGCTTAGAAATAACAAAAATGAAAACTAATTTTTTGAGATTTCTTACAGCTGGGAGATATTTTTTAATCATTGCAGCTGGCTAAAAGCGAAATAATTTTTCAAATTTATTAATTAATAAGATGATATTTTTCCAGCATTCGAATTTCCTTTTTAAATATTAGGTTGAATAATTTTTCTGACAATTTTATATATATATATATATATATATATATATATATATATATATATATATATATATATATATATAATCATTGTAGAATATTGTGGAAATAATGTGTCAAGTTCGAATGAATTGTATAGGATAAATTATTTAGAAATGTTGGAAATGAAATGAAATTTTATGATTTAAATATAATAAATATAATAAATTTAAATATAATAAATATAATTAACTCACAATACAAAGAAAAAAATGTTATTAAAATGTTAGAAAACTGAAAATTAAAACAGAAATTATCTGAATTTATCCAAATAGATATCATATTTATCTGAGTTATAAAAGAGTTTAATTGAGGCTAAGCCAAAAATTTCCAAAAAAAAAATTTAAATGTGAAAAACATATTCAAAAATTATAATTATAAATAATCTAAATTATTTTAATAAAAATACACATTTTATTATATATTTCGACAGATTCAGTGTCATATCGGATAAAAATAAACAAACAAACAAATTCTAATTTGCATATTAACAAACATTAATGTGGAAAAATGTTTTGAAAGTTTTAAAATAGTTTGGTTGGTAAATTTAGCATTTCAATTAATGTTTTTTGTGGTTTTTTGGGTTTAATAGTTAAAAATGCGGTTAATTAAAATTTAATTAATAATTTGTGACATTATAGTGGTTTTGTACAACTACCAATATAATGACACTCAAATAGCTTTATGTGTATCCAATTTTATTTTGCAATTAAATTCAAATTTATTACTTCCATAATCTTACTGTATGTCATTTATAAGTATGTATGCTTGTATCATACAGTGCAAATTTGTTTGCAATGAATAACCTCATACCTAATACAGGTTATTAAGCAAAACAAATGAATAAATCATAATTCCTCAAACAAGTATACACATTTTCTACTTATAACCAATTCATTTTAAAAGTAATGTAATAAACCATTGTTTCTTTTCTTTTTTACAAATTTTCTTTTCATTATTTCTTAAATAACTTTAAAAATTTTTAACTTTTTTTAATCACATATACATTAAAGCTTTTTCTCGAAAAATAACAAATTCATTAAAAGGTTTTTCAGGTGCTGCAGCTTCTTCAGATATTACTTCTTTGTCAGCTTCAGCCTCTTCAGTAACTCGAGCAGCATCCTGAGCCCCAGTAGCTTTACCTGTTTCTTTGTTAGTCTAAAGGAGGTTAATTTTATTTACAAAACCCGCAACAAATTACTTATTATAATTTGATTAAAATTAAAACTAAAGTGGAAATTATAATTCATTCATTTAAACAAAAGAAAAACCAGAAGGTGCTCAACAATCGAGTTAGTCATTTTTATAATTTTATAAACATAATTTAATAATAAAATATTTATAAGGGAAATCAGGAAATTTACCGGTCAATCAATAAATAAATGTCATAATTTATTTATATTTTCATGTAGATTGATATTTCTGCTAAATTTCTCCCCTAAATCTGTGGAAATTTCATATTAAAATTGTTATTTAATGATTTCGTTGATTGACACATTTGGATTTTCGGATTTTGTCTAAATTTATAAATATCATATAATGTTTGTATAATCAATTTGAATTTAGTTTTGTTTTAATAAATGCCTAATTTAATAACTTTAAATTACGGCAATATCGTTCCACTCATTCTATTCAGCTTAAACAAATTTGTTCAATATATTCGGTAGAATATGTATTGTCCTTAATCTTCTTTGCTATATTATAAAATCTCAAATATAATATCTTTACTAATTGATATATACAAAACAAAAACAAATTTTATTTTTTTATAATAAAATTTTGTTTAAACTTATCGTAAACAATGAAAATAGTGAAGCTGAGTTCAAAGGCTTATGTGGTAGCGAGCATCACAAAAATCCAAGGTTTCAAGTTACGAAATTATTTTTTATATATTTAAATTTCTTTTTTAAAATCTTTTTTAAATTGGATGAATGACCAATTATAAATATCCATAAATCGTTTAAAAGAGAAAAGTAATTTTTTAATAAAATTAACATCTTATATTTATTCTTCTATTTTAGATTCAAAATGTTAAAATATATTTTCGAAATATTTTAAAAATTTTAAAAATTTAAATTTTAAAAATATGTTAATTTTAAAAATCTATTTACATTGTTAATATCTTAATGCACCGACAATACAGCAATCGAAAGTCATCTATGCAAAATAAAATCAAAATTACAATATTAAAATGTTGTAAATTTTGTTTGTTTGAAATAATCCAAAAAGCTTATTCGATTATTTGTAGCTTATTAATTTTAGATATTTCAGAGGGGCAAATAAAATTTGATAATATACAAAACTTTATTAGTTAAAAAACAAATTGTCTTTTAGTTTCATATATCTAATAACCATTTCTATAACCATTCTCAATAACTTGACATGGGATAGCAGCAGTTAGAAAAGTCATGGTCTAATGTTGGTAACATTGAGCTATGGACAGCCGTATATTTCGAAATCTGCAATTAACAACGCAATAGAAGTCTCGTAAGGTATCCAAAATTTAGAAGAAGGTTTTTCGTTAATATAATCGAGAATTTCTTTTTCAATAGAGCTGGCAAAGTTCTGTCTGATATTAGTAAAGAAACATGAACAATGTACTTATGGCTTAAAATTTCAAAGAATCACGATTATGAGAAACAAAACCCATTAAAAATTATTTTTGTTTTAATAAATTAAATTTTATTTTATTGTTTATTTGTTTTAAAGACATAATTTTTAATTAATAATGCATTTATATGTTTAAATGAATTGATTTATAATTAATTTTTTTATATTTAATTTCACTTTCAATAAAGGGGTGGAACCCATTCAAAGTTCTCTGTTTCAGATATCCATATCCAAATAACAATTATTTTCTTAGTACGATTCGCAAACTTATATCTCTTTCAATATCCAATTCCAATAACAATAAAACAAACAAAAATCCTTTTCAAAAGTAAGCGTATAATTATTAAAATATTTTTCATGTCTTTGATAATGGAAAAAAAATTATTTGATATCACCGACTTCTTTGAAATAAAATATCATTTCACAATTTTTCACAATGCAAATGACTTAAAAGAGAAAAGACAAACGGAAATTCTGACACTTAACCACAAATAAAATCAGCTGAAAAAACGGGAAAAAAGGATGATGGAAATTTGATTCTCCGCAATAGAAAATAAAACAATAATTATTTTTAAATAAACTTCATGACAATAATGCAAAAATAAATTTTTTTTGCAAAAGAATTTTCAAATCCAAAAACAGATTTTTCCCGTTAGAAAAATTGACAGGCTGATAGAAAACTTAAAAATTTGTTCAAAAATATTGTTTATAAAATTTGGTATTTGATTTATATCATTCGCTCTTTCTATAGATAATCCGTTTTGGAAATGACAAATTCACCAATCATGCCAGATTCGGCTCATCAAAATCGCTTATCAAGTGGTCTACGGAAATTATCTCATGATTTCTTCCAGCCAAATATTTCTGGGGAAAATAAACTTTTGTCATAATAGAATTAGGAAACAAATCAATAGAAAAATTGTAAAAAATATCACAATTATTATGTAATATTTGTTTATAAACAATATTTATAAACAGAGTTGGGTTGTTCTATGACGGTAAGTAAAGCGGCGCCACCGAGCGGCAGCGGCATAATATGGAGACATAAGTGTTTGAAGAATTGCATCAAGAAATTAAGCTAAATGTCTATGAATGCAGTGACCATAAAAATCTTCATATAAATGGTTACATAAATGCAGAGAATGAGGAAAGACAAAAAACATAATATCTTCTTCTTTGCCTTTAAGGAATGGATAAGTAGGTAACCACATATTATTAGTTTAACTTAAACACAAGGACATTCATGATTTCAAATGTGAACATAAAAAAATATTTTTTTTAAATTAATTTTTAAATGTTTTCTTGTAAAGAATTCAATTCTCAACAACTTTACTGTTGACAAATAGTCGATCGGATAATTTATTCTTGACGAGAAACTCGCAGAAAGTTATGTTTGCAATTATGAAATTTCAACAAAAACATTTTTTAAGATAAATGTTATTTTATAGTCTTTCCATTGCCTTCTTTACTTAAACTGTTGTTTTGGCCAATTAAAATGTAGATTTGTTAATTTGTGAAATTTTTATAATTTGTGGTTGTTTTGCTGGATCAATTTTGTTGGTCTTTTTTGAGTTTAATTTGAATTTGAATTTGATCATGAATCTTTAGGACATTTCAAACTTTCACTGGGAGAATTGGTAAGCAAAAAGAAAATTGAATCAAAATTAAGCAATCACAAAATGGATTTTATACTTTCTGTTGATTTTAAATCTACTCTTTATGATCCAAAGGACATACGCAATTTAAAAGGAATAAAATAAAATCTCAATCGGCAACTAATCGAGGAAATAACTGTCATTATTATTTTTAGTAGTCATCCTTTGGAATATGCGTAATTTGGGAAGCGGTTCAATCTCTCATGCGAAGCAATAAAAAAAGAATTAAAAAGCTACTATTGCTACAAAAAAAAGGAATTTGATAAAGAAAAATGAGCTTATATGTTGTCAGTGTGTGGGGCCTACGGTTTTGATGACAGTAAAATTTGGACAGATAAATGTTTAGTAGAAAAATTTTAAAAATAAAAAAGAAGAAAGGATCATTTGTTTGAAAGAAGTTTAAGAAATGCAAAAACAACCAAGTATGAAAAAAGTTATATTAAACTAAAGAAAAGTATTTTGAAAGAAGAATGGATAAATTTTAATAAGATAAAAAAGGAAGAAAACATATAAAACAAAAATCAAACAAACGAAAAGAAGAAGAAAAGGATAAGATTATAGCAAAGAAATAATACATCGTATTTGGCAAACGTATAAACGAAGTTTTACTGATCAAAGAAATGTAAAGTTCAATTAGGATATTTTTGAATGTAATGAAAACTTAAGCAGTAAACAACAGAGTATACGACTAAATGTAGAAACGTAATGACACAAGTAAGTACAACCATGATCCGTGCAGCCTTATTATTATCTCAGGCATATTTACCTTATAACAGGCTATCAAGATATACAATTTTTATTTCTATTTTTTTTGTTTTTTCTGTTTCACTTTGTATTTGCTAATTGAGAACAACCTTGTCGTATTGAATTGTTTGACTTAATCAATTTTTTTTCATTTTCTATTCTATTTTTATTTCTCGAAATTCTTAATAATCTTTATTTATTATCTTTTCCTCCACTTATTTTTTGATTTTAATTTCAAGTTTGCAATTTACCAATTTTATGTGTAATTAATTGATCCGAAACGTTGATTTTGGTTGATTTGGACTTAGTACCAAAAGGTTACCAAATATTGTTTTAATAACTTCATAAACGGTGAAGGATTTAACGATTCAAATGAAATGGATAAAATCTCTTGGATACAAACTACATTTGGAATTTTACGAACCGGAAGCCTCCGAAAGCCCTTCTTGGAAAACCATTTACTCATGTTTACAATTATCTGCTCTTTCAAATTGTTTATTCACATACCAATAATTATAACTTTAAATTTGTTTATCTTGGAACCATTGGTAATCTGAGTTTTAGGTTCTTGTGATGTTTTTATACAGATAATTAATTTGACTGAAAAGTAAAAAATTTATAAAAATGATATTGCCAACCAATAAACAATAATAAATACACATAATAATTTGTATTTATTTAAACAACTTGAAAGAATTATCAATTGCCAAATTAAATATCTCATTTCATTTTAAATTTAATTTTTTGATCAAAGTTTTTTTTTTCAATTAAGCCAAAAAAATTAATCTTTTTAAATTGAAAGTCAGGTAAAATTCAAATAATATTTTTTTTGTTTTCAAAATGAATATTTTATTGTTTTAATTACGAAATGATATTTAAAGTTTTTTAATGTTTTCTAAAATTTCAATTATTAGTAGTTATATTGTAAATATTATTGTTTTATTCATGCTTCACTGCATTGTTATTTGTTTATGTTTTAATACATATAAAATATAATGATTTATTATATCATTTATATAATAAAATAAAATATTAAAAATATTATTTGATATTCAATTATTATTATAAGACTTTATGTGCACTGCAGCCTGAGTTTACTTATTTTTTGATACCATAATTTTGAGTTACAATTTTTCATTACATTTGGTTTATTGTTTTGTTTATTATTTTTATATTTTCAAATTGATTTTTAAATGATGAATCGTAAAAAAATGGTGAAAAAATGACAAAAAAAATAAAAAAGTTCAAATCTTTGAATGTAAAATATGATATTGAAGTACTGAATATCAGTAGAGCTCTCGGTTTAGTTTCAACAACAGTAACAACTGTTTGTAATAGTGATAGAAACTATTTAAAAATCTTATTTGAGCCAGCTAAATATTAACAGTTAGAAACTACTGTTATAGATTTAAATGCATTATTAGTTAAAATAAAATATCTTCTATAATAAAAAATACATACAATTGGACAATAAATATGGACAATTGACTATAAGCAAAGGTCACATTTTAAATGTTAAAGGGAATTAAGGATATTTTCAAAGAAAAATTTGATACTTACACATCACCAATTATTTCATACAAACAAAAATGTAAGTTATTTTAAGTTGATTTATGTTTTTGGTAAGATTTGCTCACTTACACTAAAAAAATTATTATCGAAAAAACAAAAACACATATTTAGTAAAACTGAATTTAGAATATACTTTTCAACAATTAATCTGGAATTTACTATTTATGTTTGTGATGAGTTATAAAACTCAATTCTACACCTGTTTCAACTAAATAATAGCTCCTATAATAAAATGAAAACCTTATATAATACAGACATACATACTTACATGATAGAATAAAAAGAAACAATATTTATTAAATGTATGTTAAAATTAAATGAGTTTTTATTAATTATTTATTTGTTTATATTATAAATGACCATAATTTTAATATCATTTGAATCTGAAAAGTCTTTAAAAGATACTACAAAAGGGACAGACATATTTAATGTATTTTGGGAAAGTTGTACAAAATACGAATTAGACCAATCATTATTATCAGGTATAGCGACCGATGGAGCAAAATCTATGGTGGGTGAAAATATAGGATTTTTAGGTTGTCTTAAAACTAAGTTTGTGAATCTTAACTTGACATAAAACAATTATATGTTTTTCACTGCATAATACATCAAGAAAATTTATGTGAACAAACCATAAACATGTAACATATTATGAAAGTTGTTATTAAAACTATTAAAGTTATTAAAAGTCGTGGTATGGTTCATCGGCAATTCCAAGAATATTGCAAAGATTGTAATGACCAATACGGAGATGTAATTTATTTTAGTAATGTTAAATGGCTTAGACGGGGTAAATGTTTAAAAAGAATTTTAGAATTAAAAAATGAAATTGATTTATTTATGAGCTTACAAAATGAAAAATTTGCTGAATTATCTGATCCTAATTGGCTTGTCGACTAATGTTTTAGGCAAAAATTATCAGTGCTTTGGAAGCACTTTTTGGAAATATTTTTTTCTAAAATGAAGTTTTGTAAGAATAATCATCGATTTTCTATGTTAGATTTTAATCTCGAGATCCAATTAAGAATTTCGACCACAAAATTTGAAGTAGTTTTTGAAGAATTAAGCAAACAAATTGTAAAACAAACTTCTCATTAAAATTAATTTATAAGTTTTTCAAAAAAAATAAAGTGGAATTTAATAATGTATATTATATATATCTATAATAAAATATAAAATAAATCACTAGTTTTTGGTTTAATTTTTTCTTGAAAATTAGGCTTTTGCAAATTAGATAATTTTGAGGTCGGTTCCTAAACAGATTTGTGTTGTACAGGCCTGGTTTATAATTTTAATTTGAGAATTAAAAAAATGATATGATCTATTGTTTGTGCTTTTTTGTAAAAAGAAAAGTGCCGGAACTCATCTGTATTTGTCTTAATATGTCAAAAAATGATGCAAAAATTAGTTATCAAATTATAAAATTAATTTTTTTATAAAATTTTATCCTTCTGCAACCATCTTTAATGATGCTTGATATTCAGCAGATTCTTTGTGATCAAACATTTTCTTTTTGCAGTGACCTCAGCTGTTGCTTTCTATCTTCTACATAATATGATATTTCTTTATTGGTCAATTCTTTAGATATTTTCATTCCCATCTTAGCTTTTACGCCAAATCTCCCCAATTTTAGGCAGGTAGTGCTGCAAAGCATTTTTTACTCTTTAACCATTAGCATTTTCTATTTTCAAATTTGAGTTAAGTGTTTTAATCAATATTTTTATACTCCTTCTGTTCCGAAATAATATTTACATTTGAAATAAATTTTTCCGATTATGAATGTTTTTGGTCAACATTAAACTTTATTAATTTATATAGATAGATAATGATTTGGTATGGATGGATTGACAAAAATTTGCATGATTATAGGGATTTTTATTGTTAAATTTTAAATACTCCTAAAATAAAAATAAAAAATGAATACAGAAAATTTACATTCAACTTATCACTTATCTAATGAAGAAAGAAGTTTAATTTTTCAAGATTTCTTATGAATATGTCCAGCAGAAATCCTCCCAAGCTGAAGCATGGAAACATAAATGACATTTCCGCTAAGTACGCCGTATCGAGAGCTTCAATTTCGAAACTTTGGAGAAATACTTCCGAACAACTTCAAACAGATGAAATAGTTATTGATTCATCATCAATGAGGATAAATTGTGGACGAAAAAGGAAAAACTATGATGATAAATTAAACGATATCAAGAAAATTCCATTAAACCGGCGAGGAACGCTTCGAAGTTTATCATGTGCCAGTGGTATTCCAAAAACAACATTATTCAGGAATTTGAATGAGCTTAAACTATTAAGACGGGTTTCATCTACAGTTAAGCCAATACCAACAGATAGAAATAAAATTGAACGCCTGACATTTTGTCTGTCCTATATTAAAACAGATGGATGATTCCATAATTTTTTTATCTTTCGAAAGTTAAGTGCAGCTATTACTTGACCATGGATGAAGAGATTCCTCATAGAACATGTCAAATCAAAAGATTCATAACAAAGGTGATGTTTTTGGCAATAGTTGCTAGGCCCCGAGGTGATATTGGCTCTGAGAATTATTTTGATGACAAGATTTGCATCTGGCCGTTTGTTTATAAAGAAGAAGCCAAAAGAAATGAAGGGTACTTACGTCACTAAAAATATTGAATCAATTAATTCGAAGGAATATAAAAAAATGATCAAGCAAAATTTGTTTCCAATGATCAGAGCAAAGTTTCCTCGATCAAATGATATCATCTACGTTCAGCAAAATAATGCAAAGCCGCATTTCACTGAAGACGATCCAGATATGCTCGAAGAAGGATCAAAAGATGGGTTTTCTATTATGTTTAAAAATCAACCACCTAATAGTCCCGACATGAACGTATTAGATCTTGGATTCTTCAATGCCATTCAATCCATTCAGCATCAACATTCTCCGAAAACCATTGATGAATTGATTAGCTGTGTGAGTAATGCCTTTGATGAGCTACATCCAGATAAACTGGATAATGTATTTTTAACACTCCAGCAGTGCATGGAGGAGACGATGCTTGCAAATGGGGAAAATAATTATAAGTTGCCGCATATTAGCAAAGCAAAGCTCCGCAACAATGGTATTCTACCAGTATCCCTAACTTGTAAACCAGAAGCGATTTTACGGGTCGCTAAAATATTGATGAACAGGCCCTATAAAATTGAATCCTCCCTCCTTGTCACGAATAAAATGTTTTATCTAATAAATAATAACATTTTTTACAATAATTATTATGACTGTTAATAATGCCATAAAAATTTTTAAATGTAAACATTATTTAGGAACAAAAAATGAGGTTAATATGTAAACATTATTTCGGAACAGAGGGAGTATAATTTTTAAAATATATTAATTAATTTACAACTGAATTTACAACGCCGATAACAGAAATCAATTATAATATTTACTATGAGCTCGTTTTATATAATACCACAGATCAAGCACAAAGTTCCTTGGAATAGGCATTCATTAAATAGTTCGGCCAGTGGAAGTTTACTGGGCGTCATTTGTAATTGATATATTTGCATATCTTTTACATGACAAGAAACACAAAACCCGTAATTTTAGCAAATTATATTTTAACTTATAACAAAAATAAAGGTGCCGGAACGCAGTTTTGTCGCGTTCCGTCAGAAAAAAAGCACTGATTATTGTAAATTTAAAAAACCTTGCTGCTCGCAAACATCCTGGTAATTTGAAAAATGGCTCGCAGTTGATAAAAGTTGGAAACCACTGATTCAAACCTTAACATTTACTTTTTAAAATTAATTTTCTTACCAATAGCTAATCTGCAGTATAACTGCATTTCGATTTTTATGCAAACTTTATTATAAAAGTTATTAATGAGCTGAAACGGATGTAATGCCTAATTGAAAATCACATGCTTTGATAGAGGAGGAAATTGAATTTATTGCATGTAACCAATAGGAGTCATATAAGCTTGAAACTAATCTACCAATAGAATTCCCATTTTAATGATAAAAAATAATGATTTTCTGATGCAATTTTTAATTTGAAAAATTGCAGAATAAATATTTCTCTTGTGAATAAAGATCATTAATTCAATAGATTTCAGGTGAACTTGAAATTTTCAAGAAGTCAATTTATTTATAAATCAGATTAACGGATAAATAATATTTTTAATTAAAAAATAAAATTTTACTATGGTTAATTTACATTTTAATAAACAGTTTTAATTTACAAAAGTCTTTTAAACGTAAATGAATTTAATCATAATTTATAATGTTGTACTACTTTAGGTAGATGTGAGCCCCACGGAGTAAAAATTGTTATGATTCTTGATCCCGGGGTTATACTTTTTATGACTCATACGTTTTTCGAATAAATTTTCTATCCCTCGTGTATGTGTGTGTTCAAGGGACATTTAATAGTATCTTTCACTTTGAAAGTTGTAAACCGATAAATTATTATTATTATTATTATTATTATTATTATTATTATTATTATTATTATTATTATCAATTATAATCAATTATAATCATTATTATTATAACAAATACTATTATTATTGTTATAATTATTTTTATTATTAATTAGTACTATTATTACTAATACTATTATTATTATTACTATTATTATTATTTTTATTATACAATTTAAGAATTTCATTTCTATATTTTAAAGATACTACTAAACATCATATTATTGAAATTATTTTTAGACAAATTTATCAGCATCATAGATATCTTTAAATAATTAAAAACTTTGTTTGACAGTTTTGTTCGAAGTACAATGATATTTATGTCAAAATTAAACAAATACTTGAGTAATTTTTGATTATGACGAATAAATGGTTATTTATCAAGTTATTTAATGTGTGTTTTTATTTTTATTTATTTTTAAACAATTATAATGTAAAATTTGTTAATTTTTAAAATTGAACATGTCAATTCTTGCAACTGTCAATTATATAGATTTTATCTACATGAATGAGGAATTAATATTGTCAAAGATTGTAATACATACATTTGATTAACATTAAACAAATTTATCGTCAATTTTAATCGAAGTAATTGGGTAAAATTAAACAGTTTAACTAACAACATTTCTCAAAGGCCACCCAAAATGGGTTCTGCTACTAATGTGAAAAAAACATTAGATATGTTTGTTTGATATGAAAACATGGGTATTTCAGTAATTATTAATTATTATTACACATTAATATATCAGGCGGCAAATTATCAAAATTTAAGTTTTATTTGAAAAATCTTTTAAAACAAACATTTTCTATATATTTACTTTGAATTTTATGGTTTTTACTAAAGATGCACTTGAGTTTTTACATAATGTAATAACAGTTAGATTGCATTTGTAGTACAATGAGTAGATGGTTATGCCACCGATGGGCCACATACCCCCCTCCCTCCCCGGTTAAAAAAAATTTCTAAGTCTAAAACTTCAAATTTTTAAGACAAAAACAATGACTCATTCAAGGTCATTGAAACAAAGGCAATGATTCATCATTTATTTTCAATGACATTTAAACAAAGACCATGACTCATAATATTTTTCAAGGTCATTTAAAAGTAGATCAAGGTCATTGGAGGACTCGTCATATTTTTTCAAGGTCATTCAAAAGTACCTCAAGGTCATTGGATGAGTCATCTTTTTTTTCAAGGTCATAGTATTTTTAAACATTTTTTAATTTAAATTTACTACTTATTTTTATAAGTAGTGTTTTAATGTTTTTAATTTTTATTCTATTATTATTATTATTGTTATTATTATTATAATTTTCATTATTATATAAATTTTCAACAAAGTATATAATAAATATAGATTAGAAAAAATTTATACAATGTAATAATAAAATCAATATATAATACATTTGATATAATATTCATGTTATAGCTTAAAATATGAGAAAAGTTTTAAGTATGCTATTTTAATAATAAAAATCACATTAATAAAAAACATAAACATAAAATAAATAAATAAATCGATAAAATTATATATTCATATCAATCACATAAATCGTCAATTTTTTAAAATTAAATAGAGGTCAACAGTTAAGTTACATAAGTGTAATTTTTAAAGCTGAAAATTTTAAAATCCTTTATTGTAGGCAAGAATTTTTTAAGTAACTTAGAGTCGACAAAATTACATGATAGATTTTTTAAATAAAATTTTTAGTATAGTTTTATCTATTAATTTTTAAAATATTTTTTAAAGATAAAACTTTTAGCATAATTTTATCGACCATTTTTTATACATATTTTTAAGTGATAAAATTTTTAACATAATTTTGAAATGAAATTTTTTATAAATGATTTTGAAATAGAATTTTTAGTATAATTTTATCAATTTATTTATATATATAATTTTTAAAGATGAAATTTTTAGGATAATTTTACAATGAAATTTTTTAGTATAATTTTTTATACATGTTAATAATGATAAAAAATTTTCAAAGTAAGATGTAAAAAAAAATTAATATGAAATTTTCAAAATTATAATAATAATAATAACAATAATAATAATAACAATAATAGTAACAATAATAATAATAATAATAATAATAATAATAATAATAATAATAATAATAACAATAATAAAAATAATAATAAATTCAGAAAACATAAAAAGTTAAATTACTTGGTATCAACATCTGAACACTGATAACCCATACACACTGAACAATCCATTAATAACTGAACAACAATCACTAGGTACTGTATATAAATGACTGAGTACTGTACAACTCACTATATACATACTAGACATTGAATAATTTACTTATTCAATAAAATTCCCTATTTAAATAATATTTATCCTTTGAACATCGATATTCAACCAACTTAACTCGATTAAAAAATAAAATTTTCTCTCAATCATTTCCCCTTAAAATACTTGGTTATTCACACACTCACAATATGTTATCAATAACTAGTTAATGAACAAATCAATATCAAAAATTGTTTACTGACCAAGAAATCTTTAAATAAAAGCACATAAAAATTTGAATAATCAAAAGAAATACAATTTCAATTGCAAATTTAATTAATTTATTCACTCTTTTATCGATCCTTGATGTCTCCAAATTGCTTGTTTGCTTAGTTACCTCGTTGCTATCCAGAAACTATTAATAATTGAATCCCAATCAACTGTTATATTTTCTCTGAATAAAACTTTATTGCTTTACAGTTGTATTTGATTTATTGAAATTATTTTGTAAATCTTAATAGATTTGTTTAAAAACTTTAAAATTCTTTTACTATTTTTGTAATATTTTTAATTGCATCCAACAATGAATAATTATTAAAAGTTAGTTTTAAAGATGAATGTCAACCTTTCATTTAATTTTCACATGCCCCTAAATAAATGAATTGCTAACAGCTCAAAAATTACTTTAATTTATTTTTACACATTTTCTATTCATTCCAACTCTTGTTGTTTACTTAATGAAAATTTAGTTAATAAGTATAAATGGTTGTATTTGATAATAAAAAGAAACTTCATTAGAAAAATATTCTTAAATTAATTTCACAAAATATATATTACTTTCACAGTACTTGAAATAAATTTTCATATATTTATTGAAAATTATTAGACTTTTAAGTTTCTAAACATCATTGAATAAAGTTAATAGATAAAATAATTATCATCTGCCACATTACTGGAAATTAAATGATTATCGACCAACCACTAAATAAATTGAATTTCTAACAAAGCTTAAAAAACTACACAGAACCGGTACTAATAGATACCGATAAAATCTACTAAAAATCCAAATATGTATGTTTAATAAAGTTGTTAAATTTGAAATCAAACTGATTAATTTGTAAATAATGTTATTACTTTGAAGAAATTTTAAAATAAGACCTTCAGCAAATTTGTAAGAAAATATTAGTTATTGAGTATTACTTATTAAAATTACCAAAGTTTTATAATTTTTGACAAGTATTGATAGATCTTTAATAAAATTTGTTAGTACTTTGAAAAAAAAATTTTAACACAGTAGCAAATTGTAAAGAAAATAGTACTTATCAATTAATTAAATTAACTAAGTTGTAAAATAATTGAACAAATTTGTTAGATTTTTTAAAATTTTAAGATTGTTAGGTAATGGTTATAGGTTGAAAATGAATATATATGTTATCGACTGCTCATAGTATTTAATCGTACAATTTCTCTTCATTCCTGGAAATAATATTAAATATTTAAATTATTCAGAAAATTGTCAATAACAACATAAGTAATGGGTAACATAAATTTTTTTAAATACTAATCAATTTTAGTTTTTAATTAAATTACAAATATAATAATAAAATCAAATAAATACTTGAATACATGAATCGAACAATTTCTTAGAACTGAACACGTATCGTATATTTTATTCAGATTCCAATAATATCATTAAAATTAACCAAAATTTTATTGTTATATTTTGATAACCCTTAAGTCAATGAAAACGTATCGATTTCACTAAGTATCCATCTTTTGACATCGATATCAAACCGAATAAATCCCCTTAAAAATATCATAAATCCCCCTTCTTGACCTATCGTTTCCCCCTAAAATAATATAAAATTTACTCTCAACCAATCATTTCTCTTTAAATGACAATAATCTCAGCTATATTCATTATTTTCATAAAAATCACCGACTTATATCGATATTCAACCGAATAAATTTCTTGAAATCCATTTAAAATAAAATTCATCTCTTGATCAATTATTTTCCATCAAATAACAATATTTCCAGCCATATTCAATATTTTTCATAAAAATACACATTTAGATAATAATTACCCTTTAAATAACAATTTTTAATCAACTCACTCCCTTAAAAATGACAACAAACTTGTTCATAATCGACTATTTTTCACTAAAATAAATTCCACTCTTGAATAATCAACTATATTCATTATTTTCTATAAAAATCACTTATTAAATAACGATACTTAACCGACTCAACCCCTTAAAAATATCAACAAATCTGTTCTTAATCGATTATTTCCCACTTAAAATTATCATAAATTCTCTCTTAACCAATCATTTCTCTTTAAATGACAATAATTCCAGCTATATTAATTATTTTCATAAAAATCACTCACTTATATCGATATTCAACCATATAAATTTCTTGAAATCTCCTTAAAATAAATTCATCTGGTAACCAATCATTTCTCCTTAAAAGATCATCAATTCTCTTCTTAACCAATCTTTTCTTTTTAAATGACAATATTTCCACTATCTCAAAAGATTTACACACATATTGATATCTATCTGAACAAATCCCACTAAAAATATTATAAATTACTCCTCTATATTCTTCATTTAGAAAATATTTACCCTTTGAACACAAATATTCAACAAACTCAACCCCCTTAAAAATGACAACAAACTTGTTCTTAATCGATTATTTCTTCTTAAAATATCATAAAATCTACTCTTAACCAATCATTTTCATTGAAATAACATTTTCCCCCACTGCGCCGAAAATATTCATATTATTTGTAAAAACAAGGTAAAATTTCTTTAGAAATCTATATTAAACCGACTCTACTCATTAAAAATCCATCATTCAAATCATATTTACTATATGTATTCAACCAATCAAATTCCATTAAAATTATCATAAAAATCTGAATTTTACCAATAAAACATAAATTTTCTTTATAGAATTACAAAATTGTTATCGATACCCAACATTTTCCATTTTATTCTGGCAACAATTTCAAGCAATTAAAAAATACATCAAAAATGACTAAAATCGAATAAAATTTATGTTTTCCACACAAATTAAATTTCACTAAATTATTGTAAAATCACAAGATATATATCATATTGCTCAAATACTTAAATTAATCTGTAAATCAAGTATAAATTCAATAAAATTACCAGTCAACCTGCAGAGATAATTCAATGATTTTCATAAGTATACTGATAACCACACTGAGCATCCCCTTAAAAATCTCTAAATTATACTACTTTTGTGATTGATATCCATGAAATCAATAAAATTGAAAATGATAGTAAATAATCGACTTGAAATTGTAAATGAAAGTTAATTATCTCAAAAATATTTTATTCTTTCTAAGTTTCACTAAAATATTTTTTAAAATCAACTGAAATCGATAAAACTTTTGTTTAATTAACAATAAATTTTAATTAAATCTTGTCTCTGTGTATTCCAAAAATTGATTGTAAGTTACTGTAAAATACATTAATCACTGCCCAATAAACCTCTGAAAAGCTTTCTGAAAATCATTTATTGAATAAGGAAAACATTAATTAAAGAGAGAAAATATTCATTAAAGAGGAAATCAATCATTAAAGTGAGAAAATAAGAATTGAAGCTAACAAATATTCAGTGAATCGAGAATTGCTTATAATAAATTAGACGGTAAAATTTCTCAATGATGAGATTAAATATCAATTAAATATTGGAAATTACTTGAAATAAATGGAGTCTAAATTATTCACTGATCAACAAATATACTTAAAAGATAAAAATCTTCAAGGAAAATGAATTGTACTTTAAGAGTGGATGAATTACTATTATTTTCAATTAAAAAATTATTAACAATTGAGTAGATTTCATCGGTTAATTATATTTAAATAAGGATATATATATTTTGATTGATACTTATGCGCGGAAGAATAGTTATTAAAAACAATAAACGCGAATGCGAATGACCTTGACATACTTTTAAATGACATTGAATGAGTCATGGTCTTTGTTTCAATGACCTTGAATGAGTCTTTAAAATTTATACTTTTAGACTTACAAAAATTTTTTAGCCGGGGTGAAGGAGGGGAGGGGGTATGTGGCCCAGCGGTGACATAACCATCTACTGCAATGAATAATTTTCTCGATAAAGGGAAATGCTGACAACTCTTAAGAAATCTTGTTTATTTTCAGTGTAAATCTATATTTATATTTCATTGATATTTCATTTTATTATTTCAATATTTTGCAAGTAATTTCCAGTCAACATATTTGAAAATTTATTTCAGGCAATTTCATAGTCTGAACAAATGACAGAAAGAAAGTTTCCAGTTAAACTGTTATATTATTGTTTCTAAAGTTACCCTGTCCAATCAGATTAGTGTATGTTCATTGCACCTTTAATGGATACTCAGACACACAGTTTATTATTTTACTCATAGCATTATTACTCATGAATTCGTAATGCACAATCCTTGTTCTTTATGCCTGTGTTTCGTACCTGTGATTGTTTATTGAGAGTGTGTATTCTATTAATTTATCCAATCCAAATCTAATATATCAAATAATTAATATAAATAGATAAACATTTCAATTAATATTTATAAAATGTCTCAATTAAATTTTGCAATCGATTTATTAAACGGATTAATAATTATAATAATAATAATACTAAAAGTACTAATTAAAAATAAAAATAATTATAACAATAATAATAAAAATTTTAAAAAAATAATATTAATAATAGTAAAAATAATAATAATAATTAATAATAATAATAGTAATAATAATAGTAGTACTAATTAATAATAAAAATAATTATAACAATAATAATAATTATAACAATGGAAATTGCAATACGTTTGCAAGTTTAATACAGACATATGCAATACAATTACAACTTTAATAAAGACATGAAGTGATTAAATAGATTCCAATAGAAGTATTTGAAAATAATTTTTAGAAAAATAAACTTAATAATAATAATAGTAATAGTATTAATTAATAATAAAAATAATTATAACAATAATAATAGTATTAGTAATAATAATTATAATTATTATTGATAATAATAATAATAATAATAAAAATAATAATTTATTGATTTACAATTTTCAAAGTGAAAAATGCTATTAAATGTCCCTTGAACACACACATACACGAGGGATAGAAAAATTTTTCGAAAAAATTATTAGTCATAAAAATTTTCTCACGGGCGGGTATGTCTTTGTTTTGACTTTGAAAAATTGTGAAAAATATGTATGACTCATGCTTTTACTCTGTCATGACCTCTTTGAACCGCTGTAGAACAAAGACCATGAGGCATACACACACAATACACCCTCGTGACCCTTGACTCACCTTTTACATGATGAGTCATTACCCGATGAGTTATCGTTTTTCGTCAGTCAATCAGAGCTGAATGACTCAGATCTACCTACTTACTTAGGTTTTGATTTTTTGTTCAAGCTAAAAACGAATATTTATAAGTAAAATAAGCATAGTCTTAGAAACCTGTGGTTTTACTGCTTAAAAAATTAATTATCATTATTTTGAATAAGTTCTCGTCATTTATTAAAAGGTTAATTTTTAAAAATTATTTTTACATAATAACTTTTGATAGACAAACAGTCAAAGATATTTTACAAAATTTGATAGAAAACAATAAAATTTTATTTATTTTTTTAAAGATTTTAACAATATGTCAACACCTTTTCAATTTCACTCAACTTTTTGGTTCAAACTTTTATTAAAAATGTAAAGATAAATGATGTTCTAAAACAAAATCAAATAAAAGTAAACAAAAGACCCAATGATTTTATTTATTAAAAAATAATACTTGAACTAATTTTAGTGTTGTAAAAGACGGTGTCGGAAATTTGTGTTATATATAAAATGTTGATCTATAGCCAAAAAATTAAACGAAACTAAATAAAGGTCAAATATAGTGTTAAAATATTTTTTTAAATAAATGGTAAAAGACTTGTAAAAATGTTTTACTAAATTATAATATAATTTCAAAAGTCCAATATGATAAAATCGTTTTAATATAAATTAGGAATAATAATTGTTTTGTTCAAAATTCTACAAACATATTTTAATCGGAATATAAAATTATTTTAACAAATAAATATAACAATAAAATAACTCTTAAATCAAGCTCATTGTGACATTGGCAGTGACATTTAATTATTTTAATTAAAAATTTCCTTAATTTTTAATTTTTCGATAGTGCATTTTCTAAAGTAACCAATTATAAAAATAATATTAATAATAAAATAAATTCCTGAATTGTAAAAGAAATAAATTTCAAAAAATGGATTTTGAAATTTAGAAAATTAAGTTTTATTTTCACTAATTACTAGTTGATATTTACCACAAATAGAGATTTCACTACTCAAATATTTATAATAACAATTTTAATGTAAAAATTAATTTGATCACTTGATTTTTAAAAAAAGAAATTTATTTAGACCAAATATTTTAGCAAAATAAATTTTGTAAATATTAATAACTAGTTTAAATATAGAATTCGTGTACATTTGAATTTTGTACCGCCCCCCCCCAAGTAAATCATAACTATAATGTTAATTTATTTTTATTTAAATTCATAATTATTTATTTTCTAAATTTTGTTTTTAAAAACATTTATTTTTTCATCATATATTAATAAAATTTTTGATTATATACCAATTTAATGGGAGACAAAAAAATTAATTTAAAATTTGTAATTGTAATATTTTTTTTGCATACAAATAAAAAGGATGGATTAAATTCTTTGATTTAAACAAAAACATAGTTTATCTGACTTTACTTTTTTTATAAAATAATTAAATTATTTTTTTCTCCCCCCAAAATGGTATATAACCAAAAGTTATTTATAAGTCGCCTAAATAAAATAAATAAGGACAAAATGAATGGTTTACAAAGACTGTATTTAATCAAATTTTTTTAAAAATTTAATTTAATAATAATAATATTTGGTATTTATTAAAGTTTTAGAAATATTTTTTTTTAAAAAATTAGTTATATTTTCTAATATAAAAAGGTTAACACACCTTGATTGTTTCATTGATTCTTTATTTTTGGAGTTTTGAATTTATTCTCAAATATCTTGGATTATTATTGTTTAATTTCAAGAAAAAGGAATCAAAAAGATAGTAATGATACCCAGTTCAAGAAAAGTCTTTTAACTTTCCCACATCCGATTGAACACGGTATTGAGACAAATTGTAGTGGTATTGTAAATATCTGGCATAACTCAAGTTACAATGAGTTTAAAGCAGCACAACAACACCCTATTCAGTTAAATGAAGACCAATTGAGTATTTTGATGTTTTTTGTGTCACTAATCAGATGGTGTAAAATAATTGATATTGAGTTGATGCATGAAGGTAAAATTTATATAAAGGAGAAATACTAGGGAGTTTGACATTCGTAAAAACATCATGCAATAACTGATGAAAATAGAGGACACGTATATATGGACATCAATTACTTACTTGATTGGGTATTAAGTCAGATGTACCCGCATGAAGAATTTTAGTGGATATTCGAGAATTTCAATAAAATCCTGCAAAAAAATCAAAAATTTACATTTAGAATATTTTTTTATGGGGTTTTATACTATAGAGTTGGCCTAAGATATTTCCAGCGAAATCCATGATAATTTGTATGATTTCCCAATAGCATCTAAAAAAGTGCAACTAAAGTTGAGAATTTTCTACATATTCATAATCCTAAAAACAATTATGTATTACATTGGTGTAAATTCAAGTGTATATATGTTTTGGAATTAAGGTTTTCAAGGTTCTTTGTGCAGTCCGAATAAGTAAGCATTCGTTTTCCAGCAATATTTTTCAATAAATAATGAAATGTAAGAAAAATCAAAAAATAAATTAGGAAAAAACTATTATAAATTATAAACAATAGTTTTATACATGAAAGAAATGAACAATTTTAAGAAGAGAGCCTTTCAAATAATATAAAACGGCTTCAAAATTGTTTACGTGAGTGTTAAAACAAATTTTCAAAAGATTTATTGGAAAATCTTTAGAGAGTAGGGATATTATTTACAAAGAGCGGATATTTCGCTACCAAAATGTTATCATCTATTAGGAAACACAATTACAAAAATAAACGAAAGGTGTAATTTTTTAAAAATAAAGACATGAAACATCAGTCTTATATAGATTGTTACAATAGAGTTGATATATTTAGGGTGTCCTAATTTTGAAAATGTACTCCCAGAGTATAGCTTTTAAACAACTTAGCGTCCAGAATGACTTGTGTTTGACGAGCCCGTTATGATTTTTGAAACTTTTAAAATTCTATAAAAAATTCGATAAAAAATGTTTACTTATGAATGGGGCTCAATGAAAATGTAGGAATTTAACTTTTTTATCATTTTTAACCATCAAAAAAGATGAAAGTTTCTAATTTTTTTTTGTTTTATGCATAAAATAAAAATTTAAATTAACTTATTGTCTTATTTTTAGATTATCGATCAAGTTTATTAAATAAAAAAACGTTTATTTTATATTTTCCTACCCTGGTTAAATGACAAGAAAAAATGGAATTTTTAATAATAAAAAGTTCTCGAATATATCGAAAAGAGTTTAGGATTTCGATTTGTTCTTGTATCTTTCAATGAAGATAAATAAATAGTTTGTAATAATATTCTTATTCCATTATTGATAGAAATAAATTCCTACACTTTGTTTATAAATTTCGTTGACCCCTACTTATGAAAGAATGAAAGTAGATCATATGATCATGAGATGAAAACAATAACTTTACAAAATTATCATCAAACTACTCATAAAATCATTTGTATTTATTAATATTTTTTTCATACCGATTTAATAAATTTATACTTATATTTTTTTTGTAGAAATAATAATAAGTAATAACAGTCATATTAATAATCTTAATAAAGAAAATTATTAAAAACCAATCATAATTATTAATAAAATTAACTAAATTTAAGTAAACCTAAGTAATTAAAAGTAATTAAAATTTAACAGTTAAATGGGATAATTAATTAATTAAATTAAAATTAAAAACAATAACCAATATCAATAAAAATAAAATAAATTTAGATAAAAATAATTAAAAATTGCACACAATTTAAAATCACGCTTCATTTAGCCAGTAATCTAAATAAAAAGTGAAGTTTCTATTATTTATTGTTGTTTAGTAAGTAGTAAGATGTAGGGTAGAAAAGAGAAACAACTAATAATCAAAGAGGAATTTTATTATATTTCATATAAAATATAAACAAAAATTTTTTGATAACGATAATTTAACGATAAATAAAGGAGCAGATCCTGGGAAACGTTTTTATAAGTAAAATACAATACTAAAAGCTTACATTTCAGATTTTTAAAATCTCATTTTATTTTCTATTTTTTCAAGTTCATGAAAAGGTTGAAAAGGGTTACTCAAGAATTTCTAACAAGCTTGGACACTTAAAAATAGGTGATCAATACGTGGATAAAAAATTGCGGGTCAGAAATAAGTTCTTTATTAATTTTATAGTTATAACATTTATTACAGTTATTCAATATTTAAAATATTTTTTGTATTCTCCACAGCTTCGACATTACATTTTAAATTTATTGGGAGTAGACTTTCTATTAGAAGTTTTTATTTATTTGAGTAATCTTATAAAAGTTGTTTCCGGTTGATATCATGATATTTTCCATACATGCTTGTAGTGTTAAGAATACACTATCAAGTGTGTCTCGATTCAATTGTTGGAAAGCTGTTTCTACTGCACTAATTAAATCAACAATGTTTTTAGTTACCATCTGATGTTTCAATGCTTGTATTGAATTAAAAAACCCAAGATCCAAAACATTTAGGTCTGTACTATTTGGAGGTTGAGATTTCAATTGCAGACTTCAACCTTCTTTTACAAGTTCTTCTTGTAAAGCAGAATCATTATTTGTTAAATGAGGCTTGGCATTGTCTTGCTGTATGTAAACAGTACGTGATTTTTAACTTTTTGGAAATTTTTCGCGTATAGCTTGCATAACTTTTTTAATCAAAATATTTCGAATTCTTCTTTGCCGATTTGTTCCATAACTTTCGTTACCAAAATTCCCTTTAGACGATTTTTAGAGTTTCTTTTGGCATTTTCTTTGAAAGTGAATGGCCAGATTCCCAATTTTTCCATCGAAATATTCGTTTTTAGATGAACCCCATCATGATCTTGCCACCGCTGCCATAAATATTACTTTAGTGATGAACCTTTTACTTTTACATTGTCGGTAAGGTACTGACTCATCTAAAGAAATATAAAATGATTTTGATGTTTTTGTGATATAAAACCATTTTTCATCTACATCCATCATTTTAGAAAAAAACCATTGGGTTGAACATGTTGTAAACAAAACTGAGCTCTTTCGATTTTGTTAACTTCAGTTAAGCTTGGTTTAATAGAAGATGAAACACGCTTAAACACATTTTTTTGTTGAGAAAAGTCTTTTTTTAATACACAACGTCCACGCTTTCAGGATTCCACTTTGTAAACTTTATTTCCGTTTTCTTTAGATTGCAGCACTCGCTTTCACAAACGAGCTATTGTTCTACGATGCATCTTAAAGTTTGCTACTGCTTTATCTATAGCTCCATGGTTGAGTTTGTTATCTTTGTAACGTTTTATTAAAAATTAAAGAATTCTCTCATGCTGAATTCGATTGAGTTCCTTGTGTGTTCGATTATCATTCGTTTTTAGTAAAAATGAGTTTAAAAACTCCTAAAAAATACGAGTAACACAAAAAAGAGCTGATATGAAAAGTAAACACGAATTTATTGTCAAAACCTTTACATTTGACAGATCACACTCAGTGTTCCTTCTGAGCATGCGCGTGTACGCGCGTAAAAATTTTAAACAAGGCGCATTCAGACTGTAATACTACTAGTACTTTATTTCTTTAATTATTTTAACTAAATACTACTAATTTTTTTCTTAAATTTGCAGTTTTAAAAATAATTAAAACAGTACAAATTTAGCAAACTTTTAACAAAATTAGTCAAATAGCATACATTTTCAATAACCTGACCAAAAATATCCAAATGTGACAACTATTGTGGAACGGAGGTAGTACTATTTTATACATAACTGGATTATCTACTAATAATAATAAATAATTATTTTTTAAAAAATTGCTATACATAGATAAAGGATGTTTTAAAAATTACGAGAAAAAACTGGTTTTTAAATTAAATATAATTAATGGGACAGGAAATAATTAGAATGTTTTAATAAACTAGAGAGATTCGTAAAAATGAGTTTTGAAATCATATAAAAACTTTGAATAAACAATTTTCTTTTCAATAATGATTTTACCCACGAGAAAATTTCAAACGAAAGTTTTTTACGAAAAATAAAAGTATGATTTTGTTGAACAAAAATATAAATTTCCATAATAAATCAATGATTTAATTATTATAAAAGAAATTTCTATACATTAATTACTTATTAAACAAAATTACAATTATCAAAAAGTAACATGTCATTGAAATATTTATTTACTAAATTTGCAAACCAAATACAACCATTCTATCAAATTACTATAAATGCTACTTTCCGTTTGCATAATTTAGAAATGAGGTATTATTATTTTAAATGTTAATACGGGATTAATTTCATTCATGCATATACACAGTACACTCCAACATTCCGTCATTAATCATCATATATCGAGCTCATGGTTCCATGGCTTAGCAATAATTTGATTGGCTATCATGACGAAAATATTGATACGGGAACACATAAAGAGAAGTTTTGAGTGACTGTCATAGGAGGCTTGATGTATGTTAGATATTGTTGGTGTACTGGGAAACTTGATTGCTACTGGTGGTACCTTTCGCCAAGTTAAATGCCTCTCCTACTCTAGGATTCAATTCCCCGAGCACACCACACAATTTACGGATTACCATCATACATCCATGGTTGAAGCCATGTTAGTAATGTGTATGATAGCCGAATGCCATTCGAGCATGTGAGCACTGTTACCAATACTACTCCTCGAATAACATTCTTTTCAGGTTCAAAGCAGCCACTAGAAGGTCTTACGCGTTATTTTATGTTCCCTTGATTCCGAAGTATAGCTGGTTCCTTAAGTCTAAGTAATGAACATGATTGGGAGGGTATCGAATATCAATGATACTAGTCGACTATTAAATTTTAACCTCAGGCTATAGAGTTGTAACGGAATTAAATCGGTATTTTCATTTTTACCATTCGTTAATACGATAAGATAATTTACATATTAATTTACTTTATTCTATTACTAGGGTCTATGCAACCTTTATTATACAATTATGCCAAATTTGAAATCGACAATATTTAATCCACGAAATAAACTAGTACGTAATTCAAAAGTTAAATTACTAATATTTAATTTAGGAAATAAACTAGTATGTGATCTATTTAAATTTTAAAATTACAGAAGATAACAATAACACTAACAAAACAATATTTGTGATAACACGATATAAGTCTTCGAAGTTCAAACCAAAACATCCATGGTCGCAAGGAAGTCTAATCACTCATCCCCCATCGATATCCACGGGCAGATAACGACACTTGGGGCATCTTGAGTGCTGATTTAGGGTTGATAGCCTAGGTTCTCCTCTTTGTGTGATCATAGGTTCAACCACCGAAATGATTAATGGCAATGAGCGTCCGCTTGTCTGTTCAGCTTCTACCACCTGGTAGTTTGGCATCGTGGAGATGTTGACCTGAGTAGGGGACTCGATGCCGACGTACAAATTGTGATCTGGGTTGAAGAGGGGTCGAGAAGAGAGGTTGCACCGGCGCATATATTATTTCCAAACCGGATGCGCGACGATTATTCTTCTTAAGAGACTTACCTCGAAATTCCGACGTCTCCAAAGGTCCGTCATGTTGCGAATTTGCCTGTAAAAAGGCATTTTCGGCCCTACATCTCTGCCTCCGGCGACGGTTCCTGTACGGGTTGTGCAGTCGGTTTCCCGGGGTATTCTCGGAGATACCCGTTGAAGGATTTTGGCCGGACATTTGAGCTTCCGCCTGAGTTGGCAAGTGATGACCCGGAATGTCTGATTCCTGTGCCAAACTCCTACTCGGCAGACGAACTAGGAGTTCTCTTTCAGTGAAGATTTGCCGAAGCACAGTGCTCTGCTTGGATATATTGATCCGCTGGCTCCGTTTTTCGATAATTAAATCATCTCGGGCTCGAGAGAAACGTGAGATTTTCTGATAGAGCCCCTTGGTTGTTTCAGGCGAGCACCAAGTGCCCTTAATTTTATGGTATTTTTCCTGGAGAACGGCGTTTTATCGCTTTAACTTCTCGATTTTTTGTGTCATTGCCACTAGGGATCCTTGGTAATTGCGACAATGAGGCCATAATTCGGTAATCCAAATATTTGGCTTTCTAATCTATTATTATCGATTGTTTCTGTGACTCTACTAAATTACTATTGTAGTTATATCGATTATATTAGTAGTAGGTCGTGCTCCGTAATTTAACCTACATCAATACGAAGCTATTACCTGCATTCTTTTAATCAGTATTATTTTTAGAGTTAATGGTCACGTTTGGGTTAAGCTAAGCACTCAGATAAATCATGTTAGTGCAACGATTACACTTATAGTTAATGGAAAATAATGCGAAAACAAATTATGTTGAGATTCTTAAAATCAATAATTTGAGATACTTTATGCAAACAGAATTACAATTTATTTTGTGCTAGTATTTTATATTTGCGATTACATATACCAATATTTCATATCAAGCTGATATTGTTTTATATTTTACAAATAATTTTGAATTAATAATAGAAAGAATTTTTTTATAAATCCTTTGGATCACAGGTGATAAGATACTACATGACCTATATAGAAATAAATTTAAGTATGTCAGAATATCTAAATTAAACGCTAAGTCATTTTACGCCACTTGTTGAAATTCCTGACAGGTGATGATGGGATTTTTATTGGGTCATTGGTATCGGATGGCTGGAGTTATACCTGTGAATCTCGATGTTCATTTGAATGGAATTGCCATAACGTTGGTAAAAGTTTGGTCATACATCTTAACAGCGGAGATCTTCATGATACTCCGTAGCTAATGGTATTACCGTACATAAGGTTTGCTAAGCCTATTCATAATGGTTTTGTTAGTTCCATATGGGGTGTGACAATTTTTATCAGTGTTTTAGCGTGATCTTTATTTGTATCTTTACCGGTGCTTATCTAAAACGCTGTAGAGTTTCGCTGATTCATATCATTAATTGGGTTCTTTGTCGATTACCCCATCACTAAATATTCCTATTTGTGAGGATTGTTTGGTGCTTAATTGATAGCATGCATGTGGTTTAGTTTCTCTTATATTATGCTCTTTGACTGATACCTTCCTGTAATCACTTTTACAACAAGCCATTTAACTTTGCTAGTTACCTGCTATCCCTAGGTAACCCGTAGTATTATAATTGAAAAGGGTTAATAAAATTTTACCTAATGATCGGCCAGCGATCACCCTTGATTCCATTAACTAATAACGTTGTTCCCGTGATTTTAATTTCTGCTCGTCTCGACCGACGTTTCCATCAGCCGTTACGAGTGGTAAAGCGGTGCCCTGCGAGTAAAGTCCTGCGTCTTACGATCAGGCCTAGCCGAAAACAGCCGAGTTTTCAAGAATGCACGGCCAGCAACCACAACTAACGAAAGCTAACTCGTTAGCCGGATCACCGACCTGCCCTCTTAAGATCTATTTCGATATGTAAGTATAAATATTTATCGATACCTCTTCATATAATTAGTCAAAAGAAAACATATAAATGAGCATCCAAAACAATTTATAAAGATTTAAATAGTTTATTTAACTTATAATTATGTTAACATATAAATTACAAAGAAAAATAACGTAACAAATTAAAATACAATCCTTACTTCAAAATTTTGATTAACTAGTAATAGTTATTTTTAATGAATTTGGTCACTGTTTATATAGTAATTTTATGCGTGTGTGAGACCAATAGGCGACTTTTCGCAATTTTAAGGGGTTTTTATTATTTTTATTAATTTTTAAATATTTTATAATTTTTATGTATTTTTCTTTATTTTTTGGTATATTAATGTTTTGTTGTTGGATCTATTTTTTATTGTTATTTTTATACAATGTTCTTTTTAGCCCTTAAAATTTTGTTTTTTGGTCGCCGCTTCTGCCTGTGTTTTTTCTAAACCTCATTTTGCAAGGTTTTGACAGTTTATTTTATTTCATATATGTTCCTTTTTACCTCTGTATGCGTTAATCGATTTTATTAATATATGTTTTATTTAATTTTGTTATATTTTAATTTGTTCATTTGATGTTTTTATTTTATTTTGGGTTTCTGCTTGCGGTGCATGTGTATGTACAGTGACCATTTTCCTTATTTTTATTTTTTGTTTTAATTCGCACTATAATTATATTTTTTGTTTTAATCTTGGCCTTAAGCCCAACAATATTATTGTATGTAAGTGCAATGTGTAAGGGGATAAAAATGAAATTATTGATTCATAACAATTATATAAAACTCTGTAAAAGAGTACAGCAAGAACTTTTTATTTGAAGGGAAGTTCTTGATAATCGGGTTAAAGAAAAACACTTCAGTTAAAGCCATGTAACTTTATATAATAATAATAATAATAATAATAATAATTGTCTTAAAGTATTATTATAGGATTAACATTATTATTATGTGACTTTCAAAACTTTAATGATGAATTTGAATTGCATAAATTTTATATCTTTAATCACGTTTAATTTTAATTAACTTATTTGATAAAAAATTAATGATGAAAATTTATCTTTAAAAATTAGTTTACTTTCTATTTTAGATTTTGATTAAAACTCTTGGGAACGATTTTCCATGGCTAACAAAAAATGAAAATATTTTAATATCAATGTTGACGATTTTCCAATTTTTTTTACTTGAAATGAGACCCAAAAACGTATATATTATTCATATTAATCTTGAATTGGTTTTATTTTTTTATGTAAAATCTACTTTTTTCTGTATGTTGTTTTTTCGAGGTTTAGTTTTTTGAATGATGAATTTCAAAATGACTTTGAAATGTTGTCAATGTTTTTGATGATTTGTAGTTAATTATTTTAATAAATTAAATTGCTAAAAATAAAACGAATTTGTTTTATAAAGAATTTTTGTCATATATACTTACAATGAGAATCATAATCAAGAGGATTTTTTAAAACATTTTCTCTATACATATCAATTTTTATAATTTCCGCTGAAAAATCTTCTGATTCCGAATCACGACTAGATAAATCATTATCGATCATATGAAACATTTTTAAAATATATTTTCTTTATAAGACAAATTCGTTTTATTGTTAGCAATTTAATTTATTAAAATGTAATTCAAACTAAAACATTTTCCAACCTTGACCACTATTCAAACCAAATTTTAAATTTTACAATTCCGCCAAAAAAAACTAATACCCATAACTCGAATAAACAACATACAAACTAAAATTTTTACATAAAAAATAAAAAAGGAACTTTTATTTGCAAGATTCAACACATATTAATCTTGAATTGGGTTTTTTTTAATTTTTTTATGTAAAATATACCTTTTTCTGTATGTTGTTTATTCGTGGTAGTTTTTTGGTGGAATCATGAATTTCAAAATGACTTTGAATTGTTGTCAATGTTTTTGATGATTCGTAGTTGGACTTATTTTAATAAATTAAATTGCTAACAATAAAACGAATTTGTCTTATAAAGAAAACACATTTTAAAAATGTTTTATATGATCGATGATTATTTATCTAGTAATGATTCGGAATCAGAAGATTTTTCAGCGGAAATTATAGAAAATTGATGTATAGAGAAAATGTTTTAAAAAATCCTCTTGATTATGATTCTCATTGTAAGTTAATAAATGCACTAAAACATTCAGAAAAGATGATTGAAGCAAGAGAATCAAGAGAAACTATGCATATTTATTATCCATTGATCCCTGAAAGGCGGATTGATTGGATCAATGATGAAAGGTCTATTAATTTAGACAAAGCTTTTATACGTGCTCTATTCATTTGTGCAATTGAAGATTATAGAAGTGTCGATGTATGGTTTGAATATTACCAATTTATGTTAGGATATTTAACTGATAAAGAAGAAATTAGACAATTTTTTAAAGTTGCTATAGCTCAAGTTGGGACTCATTTAACCAAATGATACTTAATATGGGGACTTATCTTATTTATGAAAAGTCACTTTTTGTAGATGATGGTAGTAATGAACAAAAGGAACGAATATATAAATTATATTTAAGTCAATTATCTCTCTCTTTACAAAGTAATGATGAAACATTAAAAGAATTTCTTGAGTGTAATCAAGAGAATAAGGAATGGGAAAATCAAATCCAACAAGTATATTAATTTTTATAAAACATCGGCGCTCCGTTTTGGCTTTGCAATGGTCGTCTATCAGTTTTATTACAATTGATATTAAATTAAATCCAAGTACAAGTGTATAAGGCGAAGATTTAAGAGAACTGATATTTTTGTCATAAACTGTCATTATATTGGTTTACATTATGAAGAAAATATCAGTTCTCTTATATCCGATACTTATTCACTCAACAATGGATTACTTTTACCTATATAACACAAGTTTTATTATAATTACTGTTAATGTTTGCAATGATTTAGAAAGATCATGATTTCTGGACATCCTCAAAACATCACGTTAGACCTTAATAATAATAAGTGTTACCAATAAAAATAAATGTTTATGTATCCATATGTATTTTAATATAATTTACAATAAATCGTATTTTTTCAATTTTTTCCCTTTTGTATGATATTAGACCAATAAACTTAAACAAATATAAAATTTTTGTAATATCTTTTATGAATCTTGCACTAATTGTATAATTATTTTCAATTATTAAATCAAGAACAGCAAATTATTTCTACTCAATAAATGTGTCGGTTTAGCTTGTTGCATGAGTTAATTTTTCATTGAAACAAAATTAAAATTTAAAGAAATAAAAATTTTATTTGATTTTTATCATGACAATTTTATTAATGATATAAATCATTTATGTCATGTCTTCTAAATAGGTAACAAAATTTACCACATTTCCCCCCTACTGATATCTTAATATTATAATGAGGAAAGCTGTTGGGATTTTTTCGATTATTTTTGACATTTTCAAATATTAAAAAATAATTTTTTTAGATAAAGTTTATTTTTAGATTTTCTAAAACAATTTTTAATAATTTCAACTCTGCAGTTCACATAAATAATAAATTAGGATAAATAAATTTTCATAATAGAAATAAGTTTTTATTCATAATAAAAATATAATAAATTAAAATCCGTTCAGATTTTGGAGAGGATGCAGCTCTTTCCGATATTTCAAAGCTCAGTTAAGATCACTTATTTAATAATTTTTATATTTGCTCATCAATTAGAAATTGAATGGCTATAGAGTTTGGGAATGAGATATATTTTTATATTTTTAACAAAACACGAAAATTCATTATGACAATTATTATTATTAAAAATTCATAATTCAAAGAACAAAAAACTTTATTTATCACACAATTCTTCGTGAAATTCCTTACGACTCCCATCTTAAAATACATCAGAATTATTCCCATCCAGAATCACATTGAATGCATTACATATGTCATCGCATAGATCTCCCTCTACGAAAATAAGCCAGTGCCATTTATACTCATTTTCTTTATTGATCCTGAATTACCGTATATTTGCTGCGCCCAATAAGTACTTAGACTCGACAAGAAAAAAAAACTACTAATCTTATTTAAAGTTTCAGCAACTAACAAGCAGCATGCAAAGGTTTATTTTTTGACATAAGCTCCTTTGTCTTTTACGTATTTTTGCCATTCAGCTCCCCCCTGTCGGCGACGAATTAAATTGCGTAAAGATGTAATTAATCTCGAATTATCTTGATTACATAACTATGTAATCAAGACAATTAATTTTGTGTGCTCATTTTTTTACGCATTTATTTTAGAATTTTTTAGCGCTTTTTTTTTAATTCAAATTTTGGCGAATTTTTTGAATTAAAATTGTTTGAAATATTTTTTTTGAATAAATTTTTTTCATCCACAAAATATTTTTTCGATCACACTATAGTCAGGGGTATTTTTGACTCTCGATAAAAAGGCATAAAATTAAAATTGATCAAATCGTCTACAGAGGATATTTTTCCTCCAAAAAATATTTTTTTGATCACACTATAGTCAGGGAGTATTTTTGACACTGGATTAAAAAGCCTAAAAAATATTTCTTTGATTAAAACGCCTAAAAATATTTTCTCGATTAAAAAGCATAAAAATAATTCATCGATTAAAAAGCCTAAAATAAAATTGGTTGAATCGTCTAACGATAGTCACACTATAGTCAGGGATATTTTTAACTCGTGATAAAAAAATGCAATATTTGGTCTCAATATTTTCTATAGGTAAATGTAGTCATAAAATAAATATTGGCTCAAATTACCTACAGATAAAAAATTGTCAGGGGTATTTTATATGCTTTTTTAAAAAACACTTGTAATATTTGGTCACACAATTTTCATAGGCAAATTTAGGCTCTAGATAAAAATAAGTTAAAATACCTAAAGTAAATTAAGGTAAATTAATGTAAGTTAAAGTACATTAGAATACATTTAAGTAATTTAATGTTCCTAAAGTAAATTAGGATACATTAGAGTACATTTAAGTATATTAGAGTAAATTTAAGTAAATTAAGGTGACTAGAGTAAAGTATGGTAAGTTAGGTAAGAATTTTTTTAAATTAAATAGAGGGTCAACAGTTAAGTTACATAAGAGTAATTTTTAAAGCTGAAAATTTTAAAACCAGTTATAGTTGGAAAATTACATAAGATAATAGTTTTTTAAAAGTAAATAGAGGGTCAAACGGTAAGTTACATAAGGGAAGAATTTTTAAAGTTAAAGAGTCGCCAATATTATATGATAAAAAATTTTAAATAAAATTTTTATTAAAGTTTTATCGATCAATTTTTATACATATTTTTAAATGATAAAATGTTTAGCATAATTTTACAATGAAATTTTTTAAACATGATTTTTAAATAAAATTTTTAGTATAGTTTTATCGATCAATTTTTTAAATATGATTTGTAAAGATGAAATTTTTATTATAATTTTACAATAAAATATTTATACATACTTTTAATTGATAAAATTTTTGATATAATTTTACAATGAAATTTTATATCACTTTATATCTACTACATTACTAGAAATTAAATATTTATCGACCAACCACTGAAAAAGTTGAATTTCTAACAAAGCTACTACGTTGATAAAAACTACATGGAACAGGTACTTGTGTACTGATAGATACCAATAAAATCTACTAAAAATCCAAATATATATGTTAAATTGTTGTAAAATATTTGTTTATGTAAAAATAAGACTTATCCTTAAATTATGTTTAGCATGTGAATAGAATTTGATTAAAGTTGTGAGAAATATTATAAGTTGTTAAATAAAACTGATTAATTTGTAAATAATGTTAGTACTTTGAAGAAATTTTAACATAAGACTTTCAGCAAATTGGTAAGAAAATTGTAGTTATTAAGTAATACTTAATAAAATTACCAAAGTTTTATATTTTTTGACAATTTTTTATAGATCTTTAATAAAATTTGTTAATACTTTGAATAAAAATTTTTAAAAAACAGTTTCAACATAGTAGCAAAGTGTAAAGAAAATTGTACTTGTCAATTGTTAAATCATTTTTTTTAATTTGATAAAATTGTTATGTACTTGTTGAATGAAAATTAATATATGTTATCGACTGCTCATAGTATTTAATTGTACGATTTCTCTTCATTCCTGGAAATAATCGTAAATATTTTAATTATTCAGAAAATTGTCAATAACAACCTAAGTAATGGGTAACATAAATGTTTTAAATACTAGTCAATTTTAGTTTTTAATTAAATTAAATTACAAATATAATAATAAAATCAAATAAATACTTGAATACATGAATCAAACATTTTCTTAGAACTGAACACGTGTTTTATATTTTATTCAGATTCCAATAATATAATTAAAATTAACCAAAATCTTATTGATATATTTTGATAATCACTAAACCAATGAAAATATATCGATTTCACTAAGTATCCATCTTTTGACAACGATATCCAACCGAATAAATCCCCCTAAAAATATCATAAATTCTCCTCTTAACGTATCGTTTCCCCCTAAAATAATATAAAATTTACTCTCAACGAATCATTTCTCTTTAAATAACAATAATCCCAGCTGTATTCATTATTTTCATAAAAGTCACCGACTTATTTCGATATTCAACCGAATAAATTTCTTGAAATCCATTTAAAATAAAATTCATCCCTTGACCAATCATTTCCCTTTAAAGTAACTAAATTCAACTGACTCAACCCCTTAAAAATATCAACAAACCTGTTCTTAATCGATCATTTTGCTCTAAAATAAAATAAAATTTACTCTCAACCAATCATTTCTCTTTAAATGACAATAATCCCAGCTATATTCATTATTTTCATAAAAATTATCGACATTTCGATATTCAACGGAATAAATAAACCTATAAAATCGATTATATTTATTCCTTTATAAATCTATATTTAACAGAATAAGTTCCTTAAAAATCGATTATTCGGATCCTATTTACTATATGTATTAAACCAATCAAATTCCCTTAAATTTATCATAAAAATCTGAATTTTAACAATAAAAAATTAATTTTCTTTAAAGTATTACAAATTTGTCATCGATACCCAACATTTACCATCGGCAATCACCACAATTTTATCCTGGCAACTATTTCAAGCAATTAAAATATTCATCAAAAATGACTAAAATCGAATAAAATCTATGTTTTCCACATAAATTAAATTTCACTAAATTATTGTAAAATTACAAAATATATATTGCTCAAATAATTAAAATTAATCAGTAAATCAAGTATAAATTCAATAAAAATTACCAGTCAACATATTGAGATAATTCAATGATTTTCATAAATATACTGATAACCCCACTAAGCATCCCCTTAAAAGTCTCTAAGTTATACTACTTTTGTGTTGATATCAATGAAATCAATAAAATTGAAAATGAAAGTAAATGATCGGCCCTTTATCTCAAAAATATTTTATTCTTTCTAAGTTTCACTAAAATATTTTTTAAAATCAACTGAAATCGATAAAACTTTGGTTTAATTAACAATAAATTTTAATTAAATCTTGTCTCTGTGTATTCCAAAGGTTGATTGTAATTTACTGTAAAATACATTAATCATTACCCAATAAACCTCTGATAAGGTTTACATACTTTCAACGAATAAATACAATACAATTTCAACTTTTTAAAATAGATTATAAAATTATATTTAAAATGTCATTTACTATTCAAAATCTATCAGTAAAATTGGACTATAATTGTTAAATAATTATCTTATATATATGTTTCATAAACATTTTGTTCCTAAAATAAACTTTTATTTAAAATAATCATAAAATCAAGTCAAATCTATTAAATTATCAAGAAATGAAGTGCTTCTAAAATTATAGATTTACCCTCATTTCTTCAATAATTTCTACAAAACATAATAATCCTCCACCAAATCCATTAAAATTCAACAGAAAACCATAAAATTCATAAAATAAAAATGATTCAAAATTTAATAGTAAATTTTAAATATCATTTAAAACTTGATATTATTAAAATTATCATAAAATTTCCACAAAGGCTCTAATTGATTTACATAGCCTAAAATTATTTTATTTTTGCCCATGACAACCTAATTTATTGATGGTAGTAATTAAATTTATTAAAAGTTAATTATATTTTCATTGAAAATGACAGGTCAACAAATGGAATTTTAATTAGCAGAGATTATATTCTAAAAAGAAAATTTTCAGTGAAGAAGTAATATTGGTAGTAGAGTACTAAAATAGTTGAAATTACTGAAAAAGTGGGATAGCTAAAGATATCTACTAAATAGATGAAATATCAACTGATATATTAAAAACTTACAAGGGTAAAATACTTTGAATGGAGAAAATATACATCCAAAAGAGGAAAATCATTCATTGAATAAGGAAAACATTAAGTGAAGAGTGAAAATATTCATTAAAGGGACAGCAATCATTAAAGTGAGAAATTATTCATAGACGAGGAAAATATTCATTGAAAAGAGAAATTATTCATTGGAGAGAGAAAATATTTATTGAAGAGGGAAAACAATGATTGAATAACGTAAAATATGAATTGAAGCTAACAAATATACATTGAATCGAGAAGTGCATAAATTAA